>JASANW010001239.1:0-28028 GCA_030849725.1 Trypanosoma boissoni
CTTTTAATTAACATGATAAAAATACCAGGGGGAGCGGAGAACAGGAACACTATAGCACTGGAATACAGATTCATTATTATCTCCCAAGTTGTCGTTATTGTTTTTTTTCGTTGACAAAGAGTGAAGGACGTTTGAAATTATTTGCTGTAACAAACAGATGTTTTCCTGTTAAGAATAATAATAATAATAATAATACAGATCCTTAATACACAAAAGCTTTTCATCGAACTCGAAAAAAAAAAAAATTATGGCGTCCCCGAACAATAAAGGTAAAACTTCTCAAACGACTCCCGATGAAAAAAAAAAGCCCCTAAACGTGTTTTTGCATAGCGTTTTAACGTCGCTTTGTAATGATTTTTAATGGAATGTTTAATTATCGAAACACACGATTGCCGCGAATAGAGTAAAAGATTCGCTTCGCTCCATAAAGATTTGACAATGCAATGAATGAGTCATATGCCTACATAACGACCATAAGTAGAGCAAGCAAATAGTCGACCACAAAGATTTCCGCCTGATAAGTTGCACGTAACGACTTCAAAACGACAAACATGATCGTGTTCTTCACGACAATTCCAGATGTTTATCTTCATTTGGGCCCCATTGTGGAAGTACGAACACTCTGTGACGTCAAAAAGATGCAATAGTTCACTGAATGGTATCCAACCCAAACAGTTGCATAGAGCTTTGAAAATTTCTCTGGCGACGATGCCTTTGCACAGTGCTTGCAGCCATAGTAACTTGTGAGGCTCGAGCATGCACAACTTCAATTCATTGGAAATGCAATTAGCGGAGCCGGCGCTTTTATTTGTCACTTTTTTTTCTTTTCTTTTCGTTTTTTTTTTTTTTTTTGTTTTCTTCCCCTCCCTCCCCCCTTTCAAGTACATCTAAACCTCTTCCGTAAGTGTCGTAGAGTAATCTTTGATGGTTCAACGCCTCCCGCAGGAGACCTCTTCCTCACCCGCGCAGTGCGCAAATAGTGTGGTGTCGCGCGCGCGCTTCACACCACAGATGGTATCCACGTCCTTCTTCGCCACCAAATATTTGTCTTCTGGCATTGCATCCTCTATAATCCTTGGAATCCCTGGCTTCTGTTTCGCCGTGTAATTGATAATACGTACTCCCCGGGTGCAGGACACATATCCCGTTTCCGCAGGTCAATGTGGTACCTAATTGCTCTGGATTGTTTCTGCAAGGATGAGGAACAAAATATCTTTCGCCTCAAGTACACCTGAGATGAAAATTCACCAAAAGCCAATAATGGTACGAATAGTTTTCATGATAAAAAATTATACCAATGTCATTTCTTACCACAGCATCTAAAGTGCCTTCACTGATAAGGACACGAGTAGCAATGGTAAGAGCTGACGTGCCATCACCGGAGTGACGTAAATAAGAACACTCAGAGTGTGAGTACCTCTGATAAACTTTTGTTCTCTGAGTAGAGACACATCAATATCTGTCGTGTGAAAAGAAATCAACTGGATGTAATACAGTCCTCAAAGAAAATTATTCACCGTTCTCGACACCAATTATTAGACTCCATACCCCGTTGAAATTCTAAGGAAAGAGATAGATGTATCCAACCGCAGACGAATTCCTCTACAAACACACAAGCTGCCATTCATCTGAAGAGTTTAACGCAGAGAGCACTAAGCGCAAATGTTCAAACCAAAATCTTATGGCACCAATTAACCTTTCAATAAAAAAAAAAAAAAGGAAAAAAACCTTGAACGTATGCTTCCAATTTTTCTTGGATATATATATATATATATATATATTCTTTGAAAGGCGCGACTACTCCTGTTAAGCTTCGTCATTGCCAGAATAGCTGCGTGACGGCGGGCGAAAGATCCGCCGCAATGCTCCACGTCACGCGCGGCCCGCCTGTGTGACTCCATGTCTCCACGCCCTCTGTCTCCCTATCCCGCAAAACCCTCTTCCAATACCCCTCCGCAAATGTATCGGCCGCGTCTTCATACGCTCTCGCCGCGTCGGCGAATAGTTCCGCAAGCCCGAGCAGTGCCTGCCTGCCGGTCCTTTCCGCCTCCCCCCCGACCTCCGCCTGCTCCATCCCGTACAGAAGACACTCCACGCACTCCTGCCAGTCCGCAAGCGCACGGCTGCGCTGCCAGCGGGCGGCGACGGCGTCGAGCGCGGGGTCCAACGCGCGACACGGCTGCAGAATGGTCTCCACACGTTTTGCCGCACTCGGCGGTTGCAGCATTGGCATCATGGCGCCACCGTCGAGGAGAAAAAGACACCGGCGGCGGAGTTGCAGCGCATTCTCAGACATTCTGTAAGAAAGAGCAATGTTCCAGTGGGTTAAACAATTAAAATAATAATAAAAATAATAATAAGAATAAAAATAAATGAGACAATGGGAGAAATATCGTTCTGGGGGAACACGAAGAAGAAGAAGAAGAAGAAGAAGAAGACAAAAAAAAAAAACAAAAAAACTGCTAATAAAGAGCGAGAACGGAGGACATTCGCATCATCTGTCGTAACCAAAAAGAGAGCTATAACATCAGTTGCACAATTGCCTCCAAAAGTCCATGTGGGTTTGACTAACAATCATTTCTCCCTCGTCATCCTCTTGTGCTTCTGACGTGACCTCATGCATACTTTCCACAGACCCCGTCTGCTTTCCTGACACTTCGACAGATAACTTTCCGACACGCTCTGTCCCCATCTCATCCACAAATCCATTCCCAAACATTTCCAGCGGACCCGCCAGCTCGCCCGCGACCACATCCGCCGGCCTCGCGCCGCTGCTGCGCTCAAGCACAAGCCGCAGAGCCAACAGACTCTCCGCGTTCTCCCGGTCGATCAGAGCCCATTCGTAAAAAACAGCCGCGCACGTCAGGCAATGCTCGAGACTCGCAGAAACCAACAGCAGCAGCGCGCGCATATTTGGCAGAGGGCAGAGGGCCGCGCCGAGTGCAATCATATGCATCACGTTCAGCGTACCAAACGGCGTGTGGAGTCCCTGCGCGTTGTCAAGGACACGGGCCAGCTCAAGCACTTCGGCCATTGGTGCGAGCGATACGCGGACCTGCGGGGCATGCAGTTCGCGTTTGAGCGTCGCCAGCGGAACGTGCGGGGCCGATGCGACGAGTTCCTCCGCTCTCTGTGCGTCTGTCGCGGGAGTAAAGAGTAATGTCTCGCCGTACCGCAGGAGCCGTGCGGCGGCGTCGGGGGTCACACGCATGGCGGCAACGCGCTCCTGGCGGAGAGACCACTGCTCAAAGAAATCGTGAAGCGCACTGTACAGGGCGTTCGTGTTTTCGTGAAAAGAGGGAAGTTGAGAGTGACGCAGTAAGGCGCGGGTTATTCGGCGGGTAATGAGTTTGAACTGTTCAGCAAAGACAATGTCCGGAGCGCTGTGGGGAATCTCATCTGTCCCCACTGCTTCATCGGTCGTGGTTTCCTGACTCGGCATTTGAAAGACTATCTCTTTATTAATTTTTTTTTTCCACTCTCTCTCTCTCTATATATATATATACACATGCAAAAACAATATTTTATTTCTCTTTATTTTACTGTAAAATCTGTACTAGAGAGAGGCAGACTACAAACAAGAATCAAAAAGAGAAAAAGAAAGGGGGGTAGAGATAGAAATAATGACACCACCAATAATAGAAACATATCCCTAAACACTGTCGAGATTTGAAATTTGCATCGTTCATAAAAAAAAAATCTAAAAAAATCTAAAAATCATGCTCCAAGCGATACAAACAAACTGTTTTTTTTTGTTTTGTTTTGTTTTTTGTAATACTGCACAGATACCGCTGTACTATTCTCGTAGCAATCATCCACTCAACGCGAGTGGACTATGCCTACCCACATCCACACGCATTCACACAAATACACTATAAATAGACTGACCCATCCAAGTGCGCTATATAAACAGATATATCCACACCTACATTATGTTCAATGGGAGATTCTTTATATATATATATATATATTTTTTCTACATCCTATTTCCCCACTTTTACACCGTACCCCCTCTCCCTATCCTTTCCCCTTCCTTTTTCTTCTTTTTCCCACGCCTCCCACCCACAAATGCCTAATCCTATTTGCATGGCCACCAGAACTCATCAAAAGCGTTTGGATACGTGTAACGGTACACAAATGTCTTTCTGTACTTGATCTCACGACCGCGTGAGTCCTTGTAGACGCCAAGTTCGAGTTCCACGTTACGCCACTCACGAGCAAAGCGGCGCACGCGGTCCACACGTGTCTCACCTGGAATGCGTTTCTTCACGTGTGCGTTGATGTCTTCGTGGACGGGGTCCCACTGGGGGCTTGGCTGGCGGATGAATTTGTGGCGAAGTGGGGTCACAGTAACTCCAGCAAGACACGTTGCTACAGGTCGACACACACGTTGCATTATTGATTGCGAGCAAACGAATTAAAAGAGACAAACAACAACAACAACAACAATAAAAACAAAATAAAATTGTCAAACCCTGAAAAACAACAACTAAAGAAACACACACACAAACGAACCAAGAATATATATTTATATATATTTATATATTTATATATATAAATATATAACTATAAACTGCGAACGTGCTCCAACACTCTACACACTGCGTGGATTCTTTGTAAGAACACTAATGACATTAAGAAAGAGAAGACAACAAAAAAAAAAACCAGTAATAAAGCACACAAACGCAGAATAGCAAATAAATCACGCAACAAGAATAATAAAAAGAAAGAAAGTGAGTGGGTGGGGATGGGAAAGAAGATCAGTGAGACACAATCATATAAAAATATGATTAATTCGATATTCCGACGCTACATAGTTTAATAGAGTAATAAATAAATAAATAAATGAAAAAAAAAAAAAAGATAACAAACAAACAACGAAAATAAAAAAACAAATATATATATATATATATACATATATATATATATATATATATATATATCAAAAATAATAATAATAATAAGCACATTTCATATTCGGCACTTTGCACTCAGTCTAACACACATGGACAATATCGTTTAGTCGTAGGATAACTGGCCGTGCAATTCGGAAGCCCACGCGAGTCGTGGAGATAATTATAATGACAGACCAACGTACTCATCTCAGGATTTCGCTCACTCGTCACTTTTTCTGCTGCGGGAAAGTCATTTCCAGGGTGCGGTCGCCAGTAGACGCCCAGATTGCACTTTTCGCATCCAAAGACAGAGCGCAACTCGTCGCAGTCATTGAGCGATGAGAAGTACAATGCCTCGTCCCTGCAGCGACCACCCGAACGCGCACACACCGCATCACACGAGAGACCAAACTGCGTACTCGCAATTTTACGCAACGACGGCAGCGTGCGGTTGCGCCGCCTCTTGTCCTCTGTGGAAAGCAACTGCACGTACTCGCTCGCCGCATGCCTCTGCATCCACACATGCGTCAGTGGCGAAATCTCATTCGACCGCGCGGCGGCGGCGGCGGCACCGCCAAAAGGAATGCCATCCATCACAATCGCCCCCGCTGCGCTGCCGCGGCGCAGTGCCGCTCTGTAGTACGCGCTCCCCGTGTGGATCTCCTCGTACAGTCTCCACCAGTGCCGGTGCGTGAAGCCGAACTCCTTCTTCCCGAGCCCCGGCAGCGGGTTCGGCAGGCGCCGGTCAAACCACGGCTTCACCGCGCCGCGGAGGTGCACTGCCACAATCGGCTCTCTCCCACCCCGCGCCGCGTGGAGTTCGTACCGGGGATTTAAGTTGCGGCTGTATGCGCTGCTGATCGAGTGGTAACGGGTGCCGAACACGTGACGCAGCAAGACACCATCGCGGGCGCCGGCTCCGATAAAGGTTTGGCCATTCGGTGGGATTCCGCGAAGGAGTGCGGCGTAGATGCAGTTGAACATCTCCATAGTCGGGATAAACACTAACATGCCCGTCTGAAAATAGGATTTATGCGCAATGGCACCAAGGTACTCGGGGCTCTTCAGCTGTGGCTTCGAAAAGAGGCGATCCATATTGCGCACTGCAATCATATCAGCATCCATAAACACCAACTTCTCGTACATGGTGAGGTTAAAAATGTATATCTTGTCCAAGGTATCGCTAAACAGTCCCTTCACACCAGTACGGTGCGCCAGCGAAGGGACTTCAAAGACATAATCGTACGTTCCATCCGTAAGCAACCGCTTCTTCGAAGCCTCACTCACGCGTTTCGAGGTGATAACAATAATCAAATCCACCAGCCCTTTTTCCAAAAAGACAGATGTCTTACGCAGGGATACACCAAGAACGAGGGCGCCATCTACAAACTCTTCATTTGAAATACAAGTGAGATAGGCAATAGGTCTATAAGAGCCTTGCGTGTTCCCGCAATGCACTCCCACAGGGGCGGGTGGGCACGACCCATTAGGCCGACGCCACGCGTTACGTTGCTCTACATCAAATCGCTTTCCCCGTTTGTAGCCTAAGCGCTTCAACTCCTCAAGTACTGCGCGGCGGGAGACTGTTGGGGAAGCGTTGGAACTCCGAGGAACACGATATGCATCACACACTGGATGAACTTTGATCTCGCTTTTATTTGGAGCTAAAGCATCTTCATGATGCGCAATAATTGGGCGATCCCGAAATGTATTCTCTCCGGTTTCGTTCAAAAACAGGCCCCCATTTTTGGAGGGCAATGGTAGCTTGTGTTGTACAAGAAAGTTTTGCGCAACGGCCTGTTTTTCGTGTGATACCCCTTGAACAACACTCCTATGCTTTTGCTCAGCAGTGAAGACAATGCTGTACAGAAGCAAGAACCATATGACAATTAGAACCGGTAACAACAGTCTCAGTAGCGATTTTGCTCGTCTATGGATTGCACGCATACTTTTAATTCTTCTTCTTATTATTATTATATGTCTGCGTTATTTCTTTCTAAAAAGAGTGAGTATTTTTTTTTTTTTTTGCTTTGCTCCCAAAGAAAAAAAAAAAAAATCAAGGAGACGACCAGTAGTGAATAGAAGCAAAAACAATAATAAAAAGAAAAGCAACAACGATAGGAACAGTTTTTCTCCATTCTTCATTTATTGAACCTAACTAATACTGCGGAGTTTTTTGTTTTTTGTTTTTCATAAATGGGCAACCGTCTATAATTAGAAAAAAAAATACTTTTTTTGAAGTGAGGGCAATACTATTAGGTGTACGGCAAAAAAAAAAAAAACATTAAAGGTCATAATACAAGATAATCATAACATTCAAGAATGCGGTACTTTATTGTGTGTGTAAAAAGAATAAGTTCTTTTTTTTTTTTTTTTTTGTACCAACAAGTTTCACTCCACAAATATTTTGTATGCCATCCCCATAAATACCCCGGTAAATAGTGGCTACCCTGGTATAAATAAGCCCTTATTTTGTTGTTGTTGTAGTTGTATTTGTTGTTATTTTCGTCTCTCAACAACAACAAAAAAAAAAAAATATTAAGAGGGTTCCATTTCCTCATAAGCCCTTGCCTTCCATCGATTTTCTCCGTTTTTCTTATGTTTGCCCTTATGCTTTGCGAGATGTCTATCCATTCTGTAGTCTCCCCGAGTTAATGTGTGCTGAGAAACTTCCCGCATGCCGTCCCGCTCCTTCTCAGTGAGTGGCTTACTCAGCGTATTGCCCTTACAGAGCGCCTTGGCCGTATTCACAGAGTTGTTGTCACATCCTTTTCCCTGAAATGTCCGTTCCTTCCATAACGGATACTCTTCCTTATACTTCTCCTTCCACCTCAGCTTGGATTCACTTGGGGAGAGATTGTGCGTCAAAGTGCGCTGGGCAATGTCAAAGCTCTCCGCTTCCCACACGAGTCGGCGGTACTGCATGTTCCAGTAGCGCTGCATGAGACCTTTTCCCACAGAACTTTGGCCCAATGAGTTCCGCACATCCCGACAGAGGCCCTCGAGCTCACACACCGCCCCCGGCTCACTGAAGGCCGCCACGATTTCCCACATAAAGAGACCATCGCAGAGGACCACGGGTTTGGCATAGTGCGAGCCACTGGAAGTTTCATTCTGCGTTTGAGTCATTTCTTGCGGGTAAAACTAAATGATCACCTCTCAAGTAATAATAACAATAATTACTGATAATACTAATAACAATAATAATACTAATTTGACAACACTAAGAACACCAGAATAGGGCGCGTTGATAAACGAAGCGAGAATTTGTGTGTGTGCAAAGCAAACTAAGGTAAATATTTGGTGATTTTCCTTCCCGAGTGAAAAATAACTATAAAAAGTACAAATTGTACGCCTTTTGCCTAATGTTTTGTCCACCTTTCTTATAAAAACCAACCAATTTTCAGTTTGTATATATATATACTTTTATTGTAGACAAGCACACCTGTAAAATTTCGTTCTTAAATAAAATCAATATAAAAACGTTTTAAAAAGCACTGATACAGAAAGTAAACTTTTCTTTTCTTTGTGTTATTCAAAAATAGAGTAGAGTAAAAAAGAAAAAAGAAAATAAACTCAACTAAATAAACGACACAAAAGAACCACACGCAAAAAAAAAAGTATAGATTAATGCAAATTCTTGCCATTTTGGCTTTTTTTTTCTTTTGGAGAAAGAACTAAATAAAAAGAAATATGATTGGCCTTCTGGCATAGGCATTGAGCAAGGAAAGCGAAGCAAGAGATGAATGAAGCACAGAGGGAGAGTCCTAGCGCGTCCTCCTTCGTATTCTTCAACTAAATACATATATATATATATATATATATACATATATATATATATATATATATATATATATATATAATGAAGTGGGCAACATCCATTCGCTACTTCGTGTTGCTATCTTTCTTAGGCTTCTTCTTCATTTGATGTTCCTCCTCCTCACATATTTCACCGGTAATCTTACAGTCAATAACATTTGCCAGGTTTTTCTTTTCTTCACAGCCACAAGATCAAATATGCATACCAAATATGCACACACTAAAAAAAAAAGACATCAGACAGACACATGCAAGTAGGATCGGCCTACCACTAAGAGACTCCACAATAACATGAAATTCTTTTCCTCTAATTACTTCTCTCTCTCTCTCTCTCTATCGTTTTTTTTTTTTTTCCTGTGGCTCCCCTCTCCCTTCCTCATGCTCCCCTTCGTCCCTTCCGCCCATTACTGTCCGCTCTGCACAACCAGCGTGGCCATCATTGTGGACATTTTATCCATGCGCTGGGCAACGAGTGCCCGGATCTCCTGCAGCTGAAGATCCGTCTCGCGCGAAAGAGCGCCGTTCTCGTTGTCTGCCTCGCTGAGCTGCTGTGCTTTGTATTGCTCGTGCTCCTCGTCCTTTTCCTGCCGGAACGCCGCCACCTCGTGCTCCGCATCGACTTTGGCCTGTTTGACCTTCTGCTGCTTGCGGGCCTTGGCGTCCGCGATGAGTTTATTGCGCTTCTGCTCGGCAGCCAAAAGCCGCTGAACATTGTCTTGCTTTGGTGACATTGGTTTTTTTTTTTTTTTTGCTTTTGGGTATAAAGTATTCCACACACACACACACTCACTAAGTTATAGTTCCTTTCTTGGGATGGAAACCGTGTTCCAAAAGAGACAGAGGCAACAGAGACACGCACACACACACACACCAACAAAAAAAGAAAAAAGAAAAAAAAAGCAGAAAAAAAGCAACAACAATAAGATTAAAGATAAAAAAAAAAAAAAAACTACTTTTATTATGGATTACAAAAGAAAATAACCCGGAGAGCTTATACAGACAGGCTCCTTTATTATTGTTATTATTATTTGATTTGGATAGTTGATCTCTCCATATTTGGCAGAAATTATCAAATCATTGATGGGTGCACTTGGCATTCCCGAAATGCAAATTTAGATCACTGTCTATAAAGCACACACACAGACAAAAAATTTTTTTTGGCAGACAAAGAAGGAGTTGTTCTCATATATAAACATATATATATATATATACGGATTCATAATATAAAATATATATGTTCAAAGGTAAGAAAAAACATAATTCCAGAACAATTGCCAATTCGTTTTATTTACAGACTCAGTTTATGCAAAATACCAAGTCATATATTTTAGAAGCAATAACAAACAGAAAAAAAAAACCACACAACACAATGACACACATATACACACAGTCAAAAAAAAACAACTTTAAAGGTGGCACAAAGAAAAACAAAACTATAGAAAATTTTATAGATACATATATATATATATATATATATATATGTATGAGCTATATCATCAGCATCGTTATTATGAACATAAACAATCATTGTCCACTTTCTGCCAACACCAATGGCACTCTCGTCCCCCCACACACACACACAAAAAAAAAAAATTTCTCTTTATTCCCGCGGAATAAAAGAATTGCATAGAATAACGGGAGATGGGAGAGAGAAAGAGAAGGAAAGAAAAGCCTCACTAGTGCCTGTGTCGCCGCGACCGTTTCTTTAGTTTAGGAAGTCCGACTGTGCCCGTCTGTCCCAAAGAAACAGAAACCGCCGTGCGTGTGACGAGTCCTCTGTGCATGAACTTCAGAATACGTCCTGCCTTTGTGTTCCCATAGGCCTCTCTTTCGCCCTCGTCATCTTCATAGTCATAGTCATCGTCATCGTCCAGCGGTTCAACGAATCCCATAAAGTTATCGTGCCGCATTCGCTGGGCGCTGTCATGGACTCCGCTTTCCATTGAGACGGTCGACTGCATTGCCTGCGCGCCGGCAACGGATGGGAAAAAAAATGGCTTTGCCGACGTGTTCTTCTCCGAATCCGTATACTGTGCCTTGCAAACCCTTGTGGCGCGCCGCGAGAACATAGGCGGCGGTGGCGGCATCGGCGGCGGCTGGGGGTCGCTGCTCCCCCCGCTGGACCCGCGCCGCGACCGCTGCCGCTCGCCCTGCGCGTGGGAGAGAAACTTTTCCCACAGCTCCACCGTTGTCCCGTCCGCGCAAAGTGTGTACGGCGGGAGACCAAAGCGGCGCCCGCCGGAGGCCTCGTCCGTCTCGCGCCCCGTCGCCAATGTCCCGAGCGCGGCGCCGTCGGGCGTCCACACAGAGACGCGCATGTCTCCCGTCGCGAGCAGCAAGAGCGGCAGCCGCAGCGTCGGGTGCTCCGCGGCGGAGAGATAAACGATATCGTTACCGGGAGCACTCCAGGAAGTCACGAGCACAGGAGCGCCAACAGAGCCGTGACGGCTCTGACACTTTTCCATGTGCTCACGCACGTCCCATAGTTTTATGACACAGTCCTCGTCGGCCGTGGCGACCGCGCCGTAGCGCTCAAGGAGTGCAAAGAGAATAGCACTGGACGCCACTGCGCTGAGGCCCGAGTACACATTCTCCATGCCACAGCTGACATTCATCGATTTCCTTGTAAGCGTGCCGTTAAAGCCGTGTTCGTGTGCATTGGGGTTCGTTAAAGACGGGAGTCGTCCAAAAATACTTCGCCCCCGGCCTGGCGCGGGCTCCATGGGCTTTTCGCGAGCTGTTGGAAGACGACGACTTGGCGATGCCCAACTCCCCGGGCGACTAGGAACCCACTCGCCGACAATCTCAAACCGGGGAACCGCAAATACACTGGACCGTCGCCGCGTGTGCGACGGATCGGAGCGAACACATTTACTAGTGGTTCGAAGCGCCGCAATGTGCACAGTGCCTGCCACGTCGACCAAAAAGACAATAAAAGATTTCGGCGGGGCTCGTGGGGATTTCAGTTCCGTGCAGGCACATGCTGGACAGGCAATGATGGTTTCCACGGCGAAGGAGAAAGTAAATGTGTGTGCGACGGTGAGGAGTTGTTGGTAATCCACGATATGAACGTCACCATTAGAGGTGGCGACGAGAATGTAACTTGGCGTTACTATCGCCGTTCGAATACTCTGCCCAGGCGTAAGAATATTTTTCACAGCCTGCATCTGTACAACAGACTGCGCAGAACAACCAGAAACTAACGGCACAAGAAGGAGCGATCCCGCCGTCACTACAAGAGCATACAATGATGGTAAATCACGGTACTTTTGAATCACGTCTAGAAAAACGATTTCGGACTTATGAATAAACTTCTTTATACTTGAAGTCAATTCAATGGTACAACGCAGCAAGGAGACAGAAAAGGCCATAAGTTCTCCTTCCATTGTCCCTAATAAAACTTGTCGGTTAAGTGGCAAAACGGCGCAACATGCCGTAATGTCGCTATGCACCATGTTGGGTTTGCTGTCCACAAGTATCCCAGTAGAAGCACTCCACAGCTTCACTCCTCTCTCATGTACAGTGATAATATCTTCCGCATTGAGAAAAAAGACAAAGCGACAGGTATGACAATCATCCACTAAATCGGGATGCAATGCGGTCTCCGCAGTAAGCGTCAGCTGTTCTCGTGCGGTTGTCACGGAGAGCGTATCTATTGCGTCAATATGACAAATACTATAAATGGATGATGCAACGTACCCACGACCATCAATTTGAACTGTCGTCATTTGACTGTTTCGACCCGTAGCGAGAGGAGTAAAACTAGGTATGGTCTGCACACATGCACCCATGCGTACGTCCCAAAACTTAATGTTGCCCCCTAAATCACCAGAAACCAGAAACGGCATGTTCTTCATGCGTTCCAGTGATGTGATACGCCCCTTGTGTGGGGATATCCGGTCGTACAGCTGAACAGGAGGAACATTCGGACAGAAAAGTGGGCGTTGAATAATATGCGGCTCAAGTCCAACAGAGAAGAAAAGATTATCGTCCTTCTCCATAACCATCACACCACCCATCTTATGGTCATCAAAGGAAAAACATGCAAGTTGCCTTTCAAAGTCAAAGCACTTGACAGAGCTAGTCCTATCAGAACTCGCGGCGTAAAGCATATGGTTCCTGTTATGAATAGTTTGAATACTCGTTACAGGTCTATAAAAAATGCGCTTTCGCATTATTACATACCCGCAGGTATTCCATAGCGAGACGACACCGCTTCGACTTCCCATAGCGAGAGCAGCACACGACGGAAGCCAACGCAAAGAGTTTTGAGTTTCTCTAATATTTATGTTTTCACCGCCTTTAAGTTCTGGGTTAACCTTATACGATTTTTCAACGGTGAATAAACGCATAAAACCGCCATGGTACGAGCATGCAATACTGTTTGAGTAAGGCACACCTGGTGTCAGTGGAATATAATCCCACGCGACCAGTCCCTTGTCTTGCGGCTGAATGACGCCACGCAGCGCGTGGCCGTGCGTTGCCTCACGAAGCTCCAACAGACTTTGACCGGCACTGTCTTTAAGGATTTTTACTATTTTATTCGCTTTTGGAATTACTTGCATCTCTGATACAAAACTTCCAACAGGATTTGGCGCGACTTGTTTAAGGCGATAGGGACAAAAGACCATTTCCCCCGTCTCAGTAGGTGAAGACCCTTTTTCACCTTTCAACGATCTCCCGCGTAGGTTTAACTCAATGACGTACATGGAAAAATTCTCCCAAGATACGCGGCCTTCTCCAAGTACGTCGATACTGGCAAACAAATGTTTTAAGATCTCTTCATTTCCAAATTCAACGCCACTGTTCGTGAATACAGTCGAGAATGCTTCAATAAACTGTTTTTCATTGAGACCACCCAATCGTTTGTGCTGCGCAAAGATGCCGCAAAGTGTGTCTAAATCTGAAAGGGAGATGTCTTTGAGGAGATTCATCCCAATCTTTTGGTCTTTCCTTTTCCCCTCCTCCTCCTCCTCTCAAACGACCTAATGAAAAGTCTGTAGAAGAAGAAGAAGGTGCGAATCAGTAAATGACAATAAATAATACAAAAGAAAAAAAAAAAAAAACATTAAAAAAAAATATATATATATATATGTTTCAAGCGACATACCTCTGCGTATGCTTTTCTATTCATTTATCCCATTCACACCCACAACTTCGCGGCCATTTCCGTTTTCATCCGTTTTCCCCACTTTTTTTTTGTCTCACCCAATGTGTCCTCACTCCTACCACACCAGCAAACGAAAAAGAGCGTATGTCATCCACAGCGTGACGGTAGCCAAGAAGGCAAAAACGAGTAGTGTCTCCTGCATTCCCACCACTTCCACCACCTCCTCACTGTCAACGACGTACCCGAGCTGTTCAAGTTTGTACTGCATGTACACGACATGGTACACGCCCCACGGGCAGGCGACGCGGGAGCCCTCCGGGTACGAGTCGATGCGCTCCACCGCGCGGCGTGCGCGCGGGTCGACAGGTGGCGTCTGCCTGTCCAAGAGCATCTGGTATGCCATGCGGGACTCCACCGGATCGCGCTGGACGAGTCCGTCAAACTTACTGCCGTCGGCCGCCACGGGGCGAAGCGCAACGAATGGGAAAACGCGCTTGAGCATCTGCTGCTGCGCGGCAAGCCGCGAGCCGGCCTGGAAGGGAAGCCGCCCGTCCTCAAAGAGAACTCTGTCGCGGTCCCGTGTGAGGTAGTCGGCGTCAAGCACGCGGCGAAAGTAATGCGGGGCGGCGAGGTTGGGGACGGGGAAGAGCGTGACCTCTTTCAGTGTCTCGGGATGCCTGAATTTGCGGATGGTGCACACAAGCCCTGGAGGATTTTGTCGCATTTCCATAATGCCTTTCGTCATCAGCATCGCAGATTTGCTCTTTACGTTATCCATTTTCCTTCTCTAGTTATGCGTGTGGTTGTATGTACGCGTATACATAAAAAAGTATGCAATGAATCACCTTCTGGAGGCTTTGCGAATGGTAAATGAAAAGAGAAAAGATGTTCAAAAGATCCCCAATATGTAAAGATGATTATTGTTTTTTTTTTTTGCTTTGTTTTGCTTTGTTTTGTTCGTTTAAGCAGACTTGATATTGACATATGCCCGCTTCGATTTTTACAAAAAAAGATAGCACACTCCACACAGTACCACAAAAACAAAAAAAAAAAAATTAATTTCTCGTGTCACCTCTGTACAACACCTAGCATTAAAAACAGATAAACGCATGCTTGCAAAAACACACCGTTTAAAGGTAAAAGCAAAAAAAAAAAAAAAAACATCAATGCATTACTGTATACGTGTGCATGTGAAGAAGAGTGAGTCCCCGATGCAATACGGGAGAGCGGAAAGAGGCGTTTCCACCACTGTGCTGCCATCCCGACGCCGCACCGGAAACACAAAGGACTCATTCTCCACCACTTGTCTGAGCTCGACGGTCCCAAGACTGCACAGCGCCGCCGTTCCCGCAGCCCCAACGCTTCCGGAGGAAATCCGAATCACATACTTCGCCAAAGCGGCGTCGCCTTGCTCGTCTCGCCCCTTCGCAAACGCCGCGTCCACGGCATCCCGCGTGGCTCTGAGCATTGCGGCCGCCATCTCCGCGGCGGTTGTGTCGCGCCAGAGCGTGAGCACCGCCGCGGGGGCCGGCGGGGGCGCGGCGGGCAGAGCGCTCTGCATGCCAAGCGACGGAACGCCCAGCACCGCGCTGCACACGCGGATGTGCGTCGCGACGTCGTCCGAGGGGAGCAGAAAGGCGCGCACGGCCGCGGGGCACTCGCGATTGCGCCGCACGGCGCCGTCGGGGCCGCCGCGCCGCTGCTTCGCCGGCGGCGGCAACAGCGGTCGAGGGGGGCGGAGCATTCCTGAATACCTCGGGGAGAGAAAAGGTATATACATATATATATATACATATACATATATATATATATATAGATATGACAGAAAAAAAAAAAAAAAAGAAAGAAAGAGAGAGAAATGGTGTACACATATATATATATAGATAATGAAGACGAGAGGGGGACACAAGGGAGACGAGATACCTAAATGGAATAACAGTAAACACACACATAATCTTCAGCAACGGCAGCAAAGGGAAAAAAACAAAAAAAGAGCCCATAATGATTTAACCAACAACAACAAAAAAAAAAAAAAAAGATTAACTAATCAGAAACGCAATTAATTAGAAACCCTTCATTCTTTTTTTTTTTTTTGTCGCGCCTTAACCATAACCTTTTTCATTCATCCTGCTTCATACCACATACATTCATACATTACTTAATTAATTTCATTTTTCCGTTTTTTTAAAGCAATTGGAAAAAAAAAAAAAAGAACAACAAAAAATTATAATAATAATAAAGGAAAACAAAAAAAAAAAAAAAAGAAATCTTGAAAATGTAAATGATGATTACTTATAAACAAACGCAAATTTCCCCGAGGCGGTGGTACCTTCAGGAAGATCCACTATGACACATGTTGTTGTTTCCCTTATCGAAGCAGCGATAAGCTCGTTGCTGTACTTTGCCGGGATTCCCTTTGCGTTGGCAATCGTAATGTGCGCATACGTATTGGCGCAGGGAAATTCATTTTCATTGCGCACCACGATGGCCGTTCCTTTGCTATCTGATACAATGCGAGTGAGAGTCACAGTGATGTGCTTTCCGAGCAGCGCACTGAGACGCATGAGCATAGTAGGGTCTGCCTCCCCGCCAAAATACTTTGTTGTAATGTGAAATGCCTCTTGTTCAATCTTCCCCTCAGTAAGTGCGTGTGGCACAAGCGCTTTGATCGCCTCCGGGTTTTCCATCTGAATCGCCGCATACAGCACCCGCCGCGGGTCTGCGCGGAGCACCTCCTCATACCTCTGCGCCATCCCCAGTGCCGCGGGGACATCCAGTGCCTCGAGGGGCGGCAGGTCCGCCTTGCCGTACAGGCGCAGCGCGGCCCACGCCCTCTCAACCGCACACTCCCGCGGATCGCACACATTCACTTCCACAAGCGGTCCGTCGGTTGGTAATTGGTACCGCTGCGCGCTGCTACGCACAATCCGACGCAACTGCGCCACTCCGTCGTCCTCTTCCTGCTGCTTCCTTGCATGATTACGATGATGATTACTATTACCACTAATAATAATATTATTATTATTATTATTATTATTGTTATTACTATTATCGGTGTGAGTTTCATCCTTCTCGTGCGCATGCTCGCCTTGTCCCCGACGGCTCTTGTCGCGTCCACTCCTTTTCGCCGCAAGTGCCTTTGGCGTAAATTGCCGGTGCGCCTCGCCGCGCTGACAGACTCGCGCCACGCAAACATCCGCCAGCGCCCTCGCACCGTCTGTGTGCGCCCACGCGAGGGTGAGGCCGCGGATGTTCAGCGCCGCGTAGTCCGCACGGGCCTCTCCGTCGAGGTTTATCTTGTCCACCACGAGGTGCGAGTAGCGCCCGCTCGCATGTGCATGGCGTAGCGCGGCGAGAAAGGCGCCACGCGATCCGCCGAGTTCGTCCTGATTGAGCCAACAGGGCGCAAAGCCGGCGCTCTGCAGCAGCGCGCAGAGTGATCGCGCAAAGGTGGACTTCCCGCAGCCCTGCGGCCCCGCACATATCACCACATCCGGTGGCGCAGGCTCTGCGTCGCGCGCAGGCATTTCGTACTCCCGCAGTCGCGCCCGCTCCGAGTCCGCATTCGTACTCGCCGCGCACATTCGCTGCAGCGCGACCCAATCATTGCGAATGCCGCGCAGAGCGGATAAATCTTTACGCGGCGCAATGCGGCCTGTGAGCCGCAGCCACGCGGCAAACTCCACAAGTTGCGGGATACGCGTAGACTCCCACTCGCCAAGGCACGCACGTACATCCTGTGGCATTCGTGAGAGTTTGCGCTGCAACTGCGCGCGCAGCTCCGCCCCACAAAGCCCATGCGTCACAATCGCCTCCTGCGCCGCACGCTCAAGCACATGCGCAGGCGCACGTACCCGCCACATGCGCACCACAGTGCCTGCCTCGTTCATTCCATACACAACAGCGCCTTTGCTGTTCAGCCGCTGCGCCACGGCATTGCACTGCAATGCGTATTCCGGCGCATCGAGCGCAACCCGTCCACCGCGCGGGACCACGTCAAGGCCAAACTCCATCAGCCTATCACCACTCTCCTTGTCCGTATCATTCTTTTCCTCCTCCGCAGCACCACCCGGCGCAAGACAGAGACCCGCGCCATTGCGACACGTGACGGCGTAGAAGCGCAGCGCCTCTGTTGCGCCATAGTCGACGAGTCGACCCGTACCGCCGAGAATGGCATCAAAGCACGCGGTGCGGGGCGGGTCGCAGAGATACGCGTGCAGTGCATCCGCACGCTCCGGCACAAGCCCCCGCAGTGTCTCGCGCCACAGCCGCGCCACACGCACCGGCACCACATCCCTTTCCCTTTCCTCCACTGCTTCCTGCGCGTGCGGCTCCCCCGCACCGCCGCGCGCCTGTGCGTATGCGTCTCTGTTTGCCGCAATGTCCGCCTCGGGGACCTCGAAGCGCACGAGGAGGTGCGCCGCGCGGCTGCCGACGAGCCAATACCGCGACCCGTCCGGCAGCGCCACGGCGGAGAGGTGCCCGCACTCGCCGTCGATCATCTCCGCCGCAGTCGTCCGCGCCACGGCGCCCGAATCCGCGGAGCGGCCGCGCAGAGCGGCCAGCGGGCCGTACGGCACGTGGCGGACACTAAACTTGCGCAGTCCCTCGAGCCAGCCAACCGGCCTGTGCGCAACGGAGCCGTTCGCGTCGGGGGCGTCCGCCGCAAAGACACAGACCTGACCGCGCGGGACATGCTCCCAGACAGACTTATTGCTTTGGTATACGGACTCGTCGCGGCCGGAAATAGTGCGCTCGACAACGAAGAAGGAGTGGCCCGGAAGATCTACAGTGGTGCCACGCACACGCACACGATCATTGCGAGAGAAAGAAGGAGTAAATGCGCTCCGAAGACATTGTCTTTGACTCTCATTTAGAGTGCCTCTAATCGGAACAGCACTCCCTTCTCCGGAATGCTTTTGACCTTTCTTTCCACGCTTAAATTTCTTTTGCATTTTACTTCTTTTTTTTTTTTTTTTTACCACTCTTGTCTCTCGGTGGTATAGTTTTTTTTTTGTTTTTTGTTTTTGTGTGTGTGTTTTTTGGTTGTTGTTGTTGTTTTTAGAAATGACGATGACTCCGTATCTTCAATCTCTTCTGAACTTCGCACAACACAATCAAATCTTCTTTTGATATGCAGTATATTAGTTTCTTTCGTGTTTCCTCGGTTAAAAAGAAACTTCCTATGTGTGCTGACCGTATAAGCCTGGTAACAATTATCAAAAGTAAAAAAAAAAAAAACAATAAAAAAAAAAAAAACAAGAACAATGAAACGGTTAGTAATGACATTATTATTTTTAGACAGACACTTAATTTCTTTTCTTTTTTTTGTTTGTTCCTTTTTAATGCGCTAACCTTGAATATCAAAGGCTATTTTTCTTCTTCTTTGACTATATTAACTCATACATACCATCCAGATATGTCTCTATGTATCTTTTTTTTTTTTTGTTTTGTTTTGTTTTAATTCTTTCTTTCCTTCACTTTTCACAAATTCACCCCCATACCACCTCCGCTGACCTAATGACTCAATCACTCACTTTTTTTTTTCTTTTTTTGATTTGATTTCATTCCTTGACTGATTGCTCACAGTGTCTCAAGAAAGAATATTTCGGACACTGCAGAAGTGCTCCACGTCGGCATCTGTCACGACATTTCTTCTTTCCCGCCACTCCGCAAGCACATGATTGAACAAAACATCAGCCGCCGTGTCCTTCACCTCCGCACTGTTCATTTCACCGCGACTGTACTTCTCTGTCACCTCCGCGAGGAGTTCGTCACTTGGAGAAAAGAAGCGAATAAACTGATAGGCCACATCCGCGTCGAGGTCAATGCCTTTTGTACGCATGTCTTCTAATGTCCCTCCTCCGCCGGAAAAGGCACGACGCAACTTCTTCCGCACCTGTGCCTCCGTGTCGTGCAGTGTGACGACCCCATTCCCTTCTTCGCTGCTGCTCATCTTAAACTGTTGCCCTTTGAGGGCGGGGAGAAACTTTGTGTGCAGCAGCGCGGGCGGGCGACACTTCATGCGTGGCGCGGCGGTACGGGTGAGAACAAAAAACGGGTCCTGGTCGATAGCGCAAGGGACAATGCACTGCAGCGGTGGGGCAGTGTCCGCGAGGGGCAGCACATGCGGAAAAGCCGAACTGAAACATGGCGCAGCCTGTGCAGCAGGAAAAGCCGCTTTGCCAATGTTATCACTGTCACTCAGCCCCAGTGTGTGCTTCACCGCACTCAGCGTAAACAGTCGCTGGAGACGCACAACAGTTGGGTACATGGAACCCATGTACGCAGTGTTTCGAAAGATAAATGTGTGACGCGGGTCAAAGCCAAACGCAATGATGTCCTTGATGTTCTCCGTGACAAGTTCGTCACTCTCCACGGGAATGTCGCGAAAGAAAAACTTTTCATCGTCGCTGATCTGAATCACGACGGGGAGGCCGAGTGCCTCCTGCAAGTGCCGTGTAAGAAGAAAGGGAATCATGTGTCCAACATGCATCGACCGCGCGCTTGGACCGCGGCCGGTGAATAGATACGCGCGGTGCACTCCCGAAGCAAAGGACTCGCGCACGTCATCAATCGCGCGCCCCAAGTCGCGGTGAGAGAAAGCAATGCCGCGACGCAACAAATGATGCACACGCGGAGTCGTCCCGTTCACCGTGCGCTCGGCGTAAAGGGATTCGAGACGACTCAGAATGTCTTCCCCAAGTGGCTCCGACATGAATCGCGTGAGGACACGATCGTAGTCGACACCTTTTGGCCCCACAGCAGAAACATTCCACGGGGTGACTATGTCTTCCTTTGCGCTGGAAGTGGAATGGCAGCGGAGAATTGGCGGCCGCGACAAAAGAGTGCCACCGCAGAGCAGCACACGGCGCATCCAAGGCGTCTGGCTACTGCAGTGCAGAAAAGAGCAAAAAAAAAGAAAAAGACACACACATATATATATATATATATACAAATGAATGTATTACTAGTCCTAGAGGTGAGGTGTACTTATCCATTGTTAAAGAGACTCTCTCTTTCTCGCTCTCATAATATTACACACACTTCGAGCGTATTGTTTCTGTAACGCTGTCTCCACTTTCTGATTTTCTCTCTCTCTCTCTCTCTCTCTCTCTTTTTTTTTTTTTCTTTTTTCTTGTCAAGAGACAACTGCCGGGATATACCCAACGAGCGATATCCCGCCCCGCGTCGAGAGGCTCAGCACGACCGACTTTCCATCGACCAAGTACAGCACGGCGTGCTGCGGCGTCGCCTCTCGAATGGCGAGCAGCCGCGCAAAGCGCCTCAGCTCCACCGCCACCGCCGTCGCGTGCGACTGCGCGTCGTCCGCCCGCTCCGCCGCCGCGACCTCTTCGCCGTCCCCGAGCCGCGCGGCGGCGTACTGCAGCGCAAAGCTCCCGTGCACACACTCGGCGGCAATGACAAGGCTGCAGGTGGCGGGGGCGCCGTCCTCCGGTTTGTTTGTGTGCGCCGTGAAGGTCACGAGATTGCACGAAGTCGAGCGGACCTGCTCGACAAAGAGTGTCAGGTCGCTGAGCTTGGGCAGCACCACTTGCATCACTTCGCCCTCGAGCAGCGGGGCGCTGATGCTTTGTATCTCCTCCGCCCCCAGCACACGCACCGGCACGTCGTGACTGCTGAAAGGCTGCGGGAGCGCGTTTTGCATCAAAATGCGCAGCGCTGGGCGCCTTTCTGCCGTCCACGCAAGTTTCACGCGCACGCTGGAGTACCGCTCCGCCTGTCGCATGTGATGATGCAGTTGCGTCATGTCCGCGACTTCGCAAAAGATGGCATTGTCCTGGTGGGGCGACTGCGCTTGGTAGTCGCCAAAAATGGTGTTCGTGCCACAGCTCGCCCATACTTGCATTCCTTCAGTCACCTGCACGCTCGTGAAGAAACGCAGTTTCGACGGGTGAAGCTTAATGACCCATCGCTTCTCAATTGTTCGGCAGGTTTGACAAACACGCGCAAAGGAGCGCGGGTCCCGCACTGTTGCTTTGAACTTCATACTGCGTCTGGGACCAATAGATAATAATAATAATAATGAAAAAGAAAAAACATATACATATTCAGACGTATGTGTGCAAATTCACGCCGAACAAGACATTTTATTTGTGTACTCTGAAAAAAAAAAAAAGATAAAAAGAAAAAATCAACAACAACAACAAAAAAAAAAAAAAAGAACCACAAATAATAAAGAAGATTACCACGGTAACCGATAGAACACTGGAACTTTACGGGTGCACCTCTTTCAGATATAAAAAAAAGCAAAGTCACCAAGGCAAAATAAGAATAATGTGAATGCTATCTAGCGTAAAAGATTCACACCGTCAAAAAGAACAAAAAAAAAAAAAGAACGAGGGGTGTATAACCGAATCAACAACACATAAGCGCTCATCCACTCATATATAGTCATATAGACGAAACTCCCGCAACCCCCCCCCCCCCCCAAAAAAAAAAAACTCGTCATCCTTTCAATTACTAAAGAGATTTTTTTTTTCTTTTTTCTTTACATGTACAAATAATATTAAAAAAAAAAAAAAGCACATACATTTTTTTTTTTTGTGTTTTCCATTTCCTTGTTCGTTTTGTAGTGTCAAGACTCTTGTGCTGTATACCCCCGATTTGTATTCCGCGGGGCGTAGATGAGTACACTTTGCTTCGACATAAAATCGTGTAAGACTGACGCAAGGACACCTTCAATCGTCCCCCGTTGCGGAACCGAAGCGCCGTCCAATCCGTCTTCCTCAGAGTCCACAGACGAGCGCTGCATCACTTGATAGCTCGCTAGAAGTTCAAGCGATAGGTTCGGAGTGTACCCCACGCTGCAGGTGGTTCCACACTCGTTGCAGATGAGGTCACCACGCAGTGTGAACATATCCTCAAGACATGACTGGCAGAATGTGTGCCCACACGGCCACAGCGTGCGCGGGTCTTCAAAGATAAAGAAGCACCGCTTGCACGTTGCCTCGAGCTCTAGCAGCGAGTGAAAACTCATCACATTCCCGATGGACGCAATAGTCATTTTGATGGCATGTGCAAGCTTGCGCGAGTGAAAGTAAAGACCCGCCATCTGCTCCTCCACGCTCCCCAAGGTCTCGTCCACGTATCCAAGATCCTGTGCAGTGCATTGACAGCTGACGTCTCGTCCCGCGTGCCGGCCGCGCGTAAGTGCGAAGCTCTCGAGAAACGCGCGCACCGCCTCCGCGTGGTCTCCTTCCGCCTCTATTGTATTCGAGAGCTGTCGCAGGTCGAGATGATTTGTCTGCGCGTACTTGTTTACATCGCAGGTGAGGCGAATGGCATAGACGTCGCGGTCCTCGTCCGAGGCGGGGTTCGCAATGTTATACACATCATTGCGGCATTCCGCAAGAAACTCTTCCTGAGTGCGAACCTGCTCACGCAACTGTTGCACGATGTTCCAGAGCTCCTCGTACTCTTGGCGCGCCGCAGCAGCGAAGCGCTCTCGCAAGGCTTTTAAATTAATGCTCGTCAGCTTGGACTCCTCGTCTTCCTTCACACGGTCTTCCTTCACGGGGGATGGAGAGGTTGATGGTCGCACCCTGCGGAGTTGCGCATTGGCTGTATCAGGTGACAATTGACTCCGGTACATGGAATCCGTAAAGAGGATTTCTGAAATATCGAGGTCGTCAAGAACCCTATGGGCCTTACTGTGCGTATTCAATTGCTCGGAGGCTTCGTTAAGCATTTCGATCAGCGATAAGCTATTGTCGTTTGGTATATGGCCACTGCTGAGCTCACCCGGTGTACGCATGAGCGCATCGCTGCTGGTGGTGTCAACCAGTGAGGCAAAGTCAAAGGGCATTAACATATTATCAAATCCGTGGTCATAGAATGACTGTTTTCCCTTCGCATCGTGCAGGCTCCCCCTACTATCACCGGTAAGCAATCGATCCATTTCATCCCAGCTGTGTCGTTTGCTGGGATGCAAAGACTTATCCAAGCCACTCCAAGACGCCCTGTCTCTATTCTTCTCCCCGTCGCGTGAAAGAGATAATCTGTTACCAAAGCTACCCCTTTCTTTAAACGACAACGACGGCGTCGGGGCTTCATCCGCTCGACTCGAAGCACTCGGATGCCGTTGTCGCTGACGCCGTGAGGATTCCCCTCCCGGGTACTTCACGCCCATATAGTCCTCGCCCACTGCACTGTGCTCGTCCTCACCGCCCGCCGCGCGGCGCGTGCGCTTCCCCGCGCTTGTCGCCCGATTTCGCGCCCACCACTCGGACGACCTGCGGCCGCGCCCGCTGTGGTCAAACTCATTGTCCACACCCTCTTGAGCATGGCTCCCCGCACTACTCGGCGGCTGCGTCTGTGTCGTTTCTGGCATCTCGAAAGACTCCATTTCCACCTTTTCTTTCTTTGCGCCAAAGCGTTGTTTCCTCTGCAACAAAGAGGTCGGAAAAGGCGATGGTTGCAAAGTCAGTTTTCGCGGGCCTTGTGAAACGTGACGGTCGCCCGTATGCAATCCAGTATCTTGCGACGGCGACGCCGGCCTTGTACCCGGCAGGCGCAATGACGGAAGACCGGGAATCCCATCTGAGAATCCGCTGTCGGTGTCCCTCCAACTCTTATCCCGGCTGCCGGGGAATCTTTCTGAGTTATAAGAGCTATATTGCCTTTGCATGTCCTCGCGCTCGCTTCCTAGATGCTCCGATACGCCTTTGTTGAAGCCGTACAGCTGTTCGGCATTGTGCTTGTCGACGGGAGCAGCGCTACTGTCATCCGCCAATTGCGCGTCACTGCGAAAAGTGCGTTTGCCCCCGGCGCGCCGCTTTTCTTTCAGCATTGCACGAGCCATTGAGTGAAAGTCCCCTTGACCGGCGGCCATCACGTTGGGATTTGCAGCAGCGAGCGCATCGATTTGTCGCAGTATTTCTTCATCGCCGGCCATGAGACCTGCGATCATGCTTGGTGTGGCAAGATTGGCCGCATGCAGCTGCGCGAGGCGCCGCGCGAGTTCCACTGCCCGGCGCATTTCATCCGCGTCGCTGTCTCCGGCAAAGAGCGATTCGTAGTCGACTCCGGCAACGTTCCATTTTTTCAACAGCAGGCGGTATGTTTCAACACCAAGCCCACGTTTGCGCGCGGAGACAGCCATGCCTTCCGCGGAATCCGCGAGGCGCCACCATGCGCCGGTCCGCACACGCTTCGCCCTAGAGCGAGCCCGCTTCATCAAGAGAAGCTTGCGCTCGCGCTCCCAAATGGCGCGCAGGCCGGCGTAGAGCCCGCGGTTATGGTCCGGGATGCCAATCAGTCGCCGCGAGTTGACGGGCAGAGACTCTGTGTCCCCCTCTTCATCAGGCGCTCCGAGCGCGGAAGCGTCGCTGGGCACAACGGATTCGCTCTGGTCTTCGAGCGGCGGATCGTGCAAACTCCGAGCTCTGAGATGGTTGCCAGCGATCCTCGCGCAAAGGCCGGTGAGCATCGACCCGTCCACCGGGAGAACAGGGGGCTGGAGAAGACCGCGAAGCAGCGTGCGGGGGGACGATCCCTGAACAAACGGCCGCAGGAGCTCTTTCCGCCCCTCGGCCTCTTCATCGGGGACGGCTGGGGGACCGACACTTGGCCCCTCCCGGTTCCGCTGTGCCTGCAGGAATGCCCCATCGACCTCAGGCACAGGGACAGGCGGCGGGGGCGGGGCAGGCACGGACGTGATGAAAGTATCCAAAGGGTCCGGAATCGTCTCCTCCGCCTCGCTTGGCCTGGGCGCCTCCGGTACCCCCAAAGCCTCGGACTCGAGGGGACGGAGTTCCCTCCGCGCATTGGCAGCAAAGGCAAGGTTCATCTGAGCCTCGGGGCGGCGGAGGCGTAGCTGGTGCGCAATAAGACGATGGGCGCAACGCAAGGTCTCTGCGTGGACGCGCGCCCTCATTTCCGGGTCTTTGGCACTCGGAGTACGCGAGGGCAGTGAAGAGTGCGAAACATGAAAGGGAGTGCTACTGGACGCACCGACTTTCGGCGTCACGTGAGGTGCACGACGCGCTAAGCCAGATGAAGTGTGCTGCATTTCTTTGGATATCTCCTCGTTCTTCGGCGGTTGGGTTACGGGTTTTACTGACGCACTTGATGTTGCCGTGCAATTGTCAGCGGCAGGACGGTCTTGTGCGAGCCCACGAGCGGGTAACTTTCCGAGAAGCAGGGCGCTGCGCCTCTGAAAAGCATGGCAATCAATGGGGTACAGTTCAAGGGCACCGACAACTGAGCTCTCAAGATTATTGCGAGTGGGACTGCTGTGTAACTCCTTTCTGGAGTCCGTCGCTGGCCGGTCCATCAAAAGAACTTACCCTCGCTGTTCTTGGTCCCAACTTATCTTAGTTTCCTTTCTTCACATGCAGAGACAGAGAGAGTGAGAGAAGTGAATTAATGAGTGAATTGAGTGATTGATTGAATGAGGGTGGGAAAGTTAGTGGAAAAAAGCCACATATAGCAAAACGGCGGTGAATCAGTGCCCAGAAGAGTATTGGTGCCTAAGCAGAGTCACAAAATAGCACAGTAAAAAAAAAAAAAAACTTTACATAAAAAATATATTCCTTAAAAAAAAAATGTAGCTGCACATCGACGCATGTGTGTCCATAGCCGCAGAGGAGAAGTAATGAAAGCTAATAAAAATATCCAAAAATAAAGAGAGTAATTCTTCTCCTCATCTGCTTCCCCTTAAATCTAACTTCGTGCGAGGCTCCAGGCCCCATCAACGTTTATAATGTTTCCTGTGATATACTTTGCCTTGTCTGAGATAACAAATACCACTGCTTCCGCGATATCTTCTGGGGAGCCCTCTTGTTGGCCAAGTGGGACCCCCTTACGAATATCTTCTTGCACAGACTCCGGCATTCCGACCGGGAGAATATTCATCCCTGGGGCGACACCGTTCACTCGTATGCCAAGTGTCGCCAACTCTACCGCAGCGGCTTTTGTCAGGCCATGAATAGCGTACTTTGCCATTGTGTAGAGAGAAAACCCTAACAGCGGGTTGTCCACCATTGCATCGCACAGATTTACCACAGAAAGATTCTGACTCCCTGGTACCTGTCGTTGTGCAAAGGCCTTTGTTAAATGAAACGGAGAGATGGAGTTAGATCCAAATATCTCCGAAACTTGCGTGTCAATCGAAGCCTCCCGCAGGCCCACCTCGTCCTTTGGTAAGATAGGCGTCGGGTAATACGAAGAGGCATTGTTCACCAGCACATCACAACGGCCAAAGGCACGAAAGCAGCAGTCCATAATTTCTTCACATCGCACGGAGAGAGCTGTCTCACCGTCGCAAGAAAGATCCGACGCGCATACAACGGCGGAATCCGCACGTGCCGCATTCAGCTCGGCAAGAAGGTCTTGAACAGCAAGAGAATCACTGCGGCAGTGTAAAACAACACTGTAACCTTCTTTATGTAACCGCACCGCGATGGCGCGACCGATGCGCCTTGTGGATCCCGTCACAATAGCAGCACGAACCACCATCACTGGAGGTCAAACTCTTGAAAATGTTCAAAACCGTCTTTCAAAAAAAAAAAAAATAAGAAGCCGAAAGAAGTGTGTCAGTCAGATATAATTACGAAGGAAATTACAGCAATAGAGACAAAATCCCTCAAAGCTTTTGTTGAGATAATGTACTCAAGCACGAAATGCCTTTCACTTGTCGTCGAATTAACAAGATGCAGAAAGCAATACATGTATATATATATATTTATTTATATTCCCTCAATCCAATACAGGGTTAATAAAGTAACACTACAAAAAAAAAAGCTTGAGCCAAAACCCATTAACAAAAAAAAAAAAGATAAGACGTTCGTTCTTCCCCAACAAAACCCGTCCACGTCAAAGACTTTAAAAAAATACTTTCTGGGCCTCAAATCACAATAACTGACCCTTATCAATAAAAAACTTACATACATCACCTAAGCAAACGAAAAAAAGAAGCGACACCACCTCCAAAAGCCAATAAGCATATACTCGCACACAGGAAAACGTGCTTACCTGAGAGAACATGTAAAAGACTTCTATAAAGTGTGATAAAACAGCTATCAACCACTGCCAAGTCATCTACACACCACGGGCTTTTAACAACAAAGGAAACATTGTCACACAGTTAGTAACTGGATAATAAACCGCCTCACTACAAACAGTGGAAGCTTCAGGTGAGGGCTCCCGCGGTGAACCAATCTCCACGACAGCACCATGGT
>JASANW010001240.1:0-28742 GCA_030849725.1 Trypanosoma boissoni
TTCCGCAAAGGTGTCTGTATTGAAGGGAAAGATTGTGAATCTTGCTGAGACAGGAGAGGGAAGGGGGTCTTGCCCGGTCTGTGGGACAGTGAAGGCCACTGCGATTGGAATAAATTCCTTCCGGGTCCTGCGAAAAAGTTTCGTTGTCTCATTGTGCTCGCGACAAGCATAAGCGTCCCGGTGTACACTGAGAGAACTGACTGCGTGGCAATGTTTTTATTGGAAGACCAGACGCGAATGTCCGGCTTCCAGCACTCCTGCACACGCTGTAGGAGGAAGGATACAGCTACTACCACGAGCTGGCGGCTCTATCTTTTTTCAAAAGGTGAGCAATGAGTTCTGTCTGAGGGTGTTGACGGTGATTGAGCCAGCAGGATCTGCGGCTGTGCGGTGAGTGCAGGGCAAGCACAGAAGGCAGTTATGTTTATGCAGAGAAGAAGATGCGGATGCTAGCGTGCATACCATACGAGTGTAAGTTTACCTCGAGTCGCAACTTTGGCCCCATTCATGAACCGTTCCGTAGATGGCTTGTGGAGGAGGACATGAAGTAGAGCATCGTCAGGCGCGTGCGGTTTGCTATAATGAAGCTGCCGCGCTTTGTGGAGTACGATGCAAAGGCAACGAAGACGAGGGGCCTTTCTGTGTTAGAGGCTGTGTAGCTGTGGCACGCGCTGACTATGATCATGAAGAACGTTTAGCTGAAATGGTGACGGCGTGCTGTGGACTGGTGATATGGGGTAATCGTACAAGGTTATTGTGGACTTCGTTAAAGTAGGGGCAACAAGTGAAGAAAATATTGCACAGGAGGGGACAAGTAGGAGCACAATGGCTGAGACATTATTTTGGAGAGTGGGCTGTGTTTACAGAGGTCATGATCCAAAGAATGTTACTTGCAAAAGTAAATATTTTTCTTGATAGTATGCTTTATAAAACTCGGTAACTATATTTTCTTGCAGTGAAAAACAAACATAAAACATTTAAAGAATTCCGTTGGCGCATAAGTATATACGCACTAAAGGTTTGCGGTGACATTCCGACTGCTCCACATCACGCAAGGGAGGTGATTAAAAGCGTTGGGATAAAGACTAAAGCTGAAAGTTATCAAATAAGAAGCTGGCCTAACTCTGAATCGATTTAAAAGTACGGCTGACAACTTTATCGTATTTATGTGTCCCGGGATGAACAAGTCATTGAACGTTGTCCAAAGAGGAATACCACTTGAGCTTGATAAGGAGTCAAAATACTCTGCATTTTCAAGATATAACCAAGACAGGTTCTAACTATAAAGATGATGCTATCGTAACGTAAGAGGTGGCAATAATAGGTTGAAGGGACGTATTAAACTGTAAGGGCTCTGAATAAGAGTTTAACTCCCTGCGATTCTTCTTCCGTTGAAATCACCAAGATCTGCTTGTTTCCCTGTTCTCCCCCTCAACCCTACTTGACGCAATCGCTGTTTCGTTTATAAAGAGGAGTGATGGGGTGGGATGGAGTATTCCAAAAAAAAAAAAAAAGAAAAAAAAAACATTATGGTTTTGGTACTTCAATTTTGGTGAAGTACACTTCTGCGCCAGCAGCCCGGTGCTTCGGTAAAGTAGTATGAGGACTTTTTTTTATTTTATTTTGTGGAATTGTTCTCCAGTGGTGTGAAATGATTTTTTGACCAAGTCAATTACATGCTGAACGAAATTGGAAGCCATTCCCATATATATATATATATATATATATATATATATATATATATGTATATATGTGTGTTCATAAATTGGTGTACGCAGTTGCAAACATAGTCGTTAGTAGCAAGGCAACTCTAGTGCTCAACAAGAGATATTTTAGGAAATAAGAAAAATATGTGTGTTAAACGGTGTGTGATTCGTACGCTATGTTGCACCAAATGATTTGTGGAACGTGCAAAGGTTAACTGGCTCAGTCATTGTAAAAGTCACCCGCCCTTTTTGTTAAATGCAAACGCATAGATGATCATTTTTTGGTTTTGCATTTTGATGATATTAAAGCTGTGTTTTATAGATTTTCTTGTTGAGTTTTGAGTACTTTGCTGGGGAAACAAGTTTGGAAATGTTATCAGTAACTTTGTTTTTGCATGCAAACGAATTTATGTACCTACACAGGCTTCTTGGTGACCTGTGATTTGGCAAGTTAACTTTTTTTATATTTCTCTTAAAAGTGCATTGTGAAATATACAGTTTCTGTGCTTAGGCACAATGTAAATTAAGATGTTATGGACAGTAATGGAGTGGATAATTTCAAAGAAAAAAAAAAAAGTAATTGTAACTCTTTTGCGTATACTCTTTCTTGAAAACTGGGCTTTTGTGGACTGCGCTGTGTGTTTCCGATGCTCATTGTGTTACTTATATGGTAGTGACAATAAAGTTTAAGCTATTTTGATGAAACATCCAATATTCCCGAAAGTGCGAAGACAATAATGGAATAACTCTTATTTGAGCCGTGGGGCTAGCGGAAGGACACAGAGTGGAATATCACATCGTAATCGAGGAAGCTCTATATATATATATTTTTTTTTTTTTTTGAAAAAGAGAAACTTTATTTGAGCAATGAAGCGGGAAAGAATGGGTTTTTATTTTTATTATTATTGTTTCTTCGTGCACTTTCCTCTTGAAGATATATATATATATATATATATATATATACAAAATAGACCTAACCGCCCGTTAACAATCACCGTAAAGCAAACAGTTCCTGTCAGGTGGCTATTGCGATCACATATTTAATCCGCCCTTCCTATGCAAAGAACATTCCAGTGATGAGGCTTGGACCCTTCAGGTCTGTAGACATGCCCAAGAAAAAGCCTTTTGAGTCCCGGCGTGTTTTTTTTTTTTTTTTTCCGCAAGCTCTCATAGTGAGTCAAATCAAGATCACATTTCTCACCAATGGAGTGTCTTGTGCAGGGTCAGTCAACTTGGCTTGCGTCAGCGCAGGCGAGTTCCACTGCACGCTTTGCAAGGCTCGCCCTGCGCTTTCCCCCATAGTCTCTACCCGGCAGTGCCAGTGATTGCCGGTGGTGACGTGTGTCCCGTGGACCGACGGGGATCGTGCTGTGCCCCAGCAAGGCGCGGCTGGTCCTGCCGCTCTGTGGTGCCGCAGCCATTAATAGATCCCGCGCCTTGGCTCTGTCAGGGAAATCCCGCAGACTCTTTTGCCCTTTTTTCCTTTTGCACTACAAAGTATTAGACCTTGGCACCGAGGAGGAGGTGTCCAAGTACATTTACGGTGCGCTAGGGATACACATGGAGCTCAAACGAATAGCCACAAAACAATTCACTTGCCAATTATTATTACTTTTTTTTTTTTATATATAATTTTATTCTTCCAAGCAAAATACAAAACTGTTGTTTGGTTTCGTTGATAACCTTTTGCTTACAAATACGTGTGTTTCTCACATTAAAGTCGTATTTATCTCGAGGTTGTTTATCATCTCACTCTCTCTCTCTCTCTCCCTCTTTTTGTTTTTTTACCTTAGTATACAAAACTTTAACTGTTTCAGTTTATTATTCTGTGTTGGTGCAAATGGTCCGCTCTCGTCTATTTGGTTTCTTAACCATTACACTGTGTCTCGTGTCTTGCTTATGTGGAGGTACTTCTGTAAGCGAAAATAGAGCAAAAGAAGTTCTTGAGGATACACGAAAAAGTCACAGGCCGAGTACTGGAGAAAGCACAAAATAAATTTAATTCGGTAACGACTTTATTAAAAAAAAAAAAAAAAGCAACAACACACAAGCACTATGCTGAAGAGGCAGCATTTTCAGTGGAAAAGACAGCCATTAGAAACCCAGATGCTCAAATCATGACTCATAAAGCAAAGTATACATGAAACGAAATTAAAACATTATATACAAATGCCGCTTCACTGGCAGAGAAGGCAGTTGCTACTATGAAAGCACAGTTGTCAAAAGTTAAAACGTTGCATAGTAGGGTCGGAGATACGATGTGGTCTGGTACTTCTTCAGCAGCTGTGTACATTGAAACTGAAGTCGACTGCTGAAACTGTCAAATCTGATGCAGCAGCATCGGATAAAGCCATCGACATTGCATCGTCACTCATTAAAAATGCGTATTTCAGCACCGCGAGGCATTCCATAACTTGCGGAAGATATCCAAATGAGAAAGTAACGCGTCAATACTATTGTTGCCGCTGCCAAAGTAAAGCCTCTGTTGGAATCAGCGAAGACTGATATTCGGCGCACGGAGCTGAAGAAAGATGAGATAATTTCTATTGTAGAAGAAATGAAGCGAATTTTGAAGAAGAGCCCGATACATTTTGTGCTATACATTCATTCGTGATGTGCTTCGACTGAAGGTTGTTTAATTGCTGCTTTATAATCGTTTTAAAAAAGCAAAAAAAAGCAAATAAGGCAAATGAAATTATAGTAGAATTAAAAGCAATAGCCAATGAAGCTCTTGAAAAGGTTAAAAAAAGAAAAAAAAAGAAAAAAAAAAAAAACCTTGATGATGCAAGGAATAGTGCAGTTACTGCTAATATGTCCGTTCGTGAAGTTGAGCAGAAGGTTCAAGAGATAAAGAGTGCACGAAACGCTGCAGAGAACTCTGCAAACAGCTCAAGTTATCAGAAGGACACTACGGTATAAAAAAAAAAAAACAAAAAAAAAATTGGGGTGCCAAGAGTGACAGTGCAATGACTCTTTCACTCCCACTGCTTCTGGCACTCATTGCCTGCACTGCTTTGTACTGAAAATATTTCATAAAAGGTGAAAGGTGGAGTATAGGAGTTGTTATCAGTGTCTACATTGGATACATTTCACGAATTATGCCATTCTCGCCGCCTTTTTCGTTTATTCTTGTATAGATGTATTCTGATTACACATAGCGGTTTTTATACCCTATAGTTTTCGTTTTTGTCATGTTTTTTTTTATTATTATTTTGTTTTTTATATCAGTATTAAAAAAAAACAAAACATATTTACTGTATTTGCTTGCACATAGATCTGTCCAGAAGAGTGTTTCTCATTATTTTAATATTTTTTTTTTTGCAAAAAAGAAACACTTTTATTATTATTATTATTTTCTCCCACTAGTTTTATTTCTCTTACCTTTTCTTGAATCTACAATGAAGAGAGGACGCAGTTTATCTGTAAAAAGTTCTTTCTAAGAAAACTCACTTTTTTTTTTTTTTAAATGAACTCCCACTTCGTAAGTTGGGATTGAGATACATTCCTCACTTTGTCTTTATGCGATGTTGCTGGTTGAGTCTGGTCGTATATGTATTTTATATATTTTTTTATTTTTTGTTTTGGTGTGGGTCTACTTTTCATTATAATCCCGAGGCTTTTTTTTTTTCGTTTTTCTTTATTTTGAGCTCTAAGTGTATCTTTTAGGATCTAGGTAAAGGTATGTCAGGGCGAGTCGATACGTAGATATTCGGATATTAAAGCAGTGAAGATATCTTGACACAACAATATTGAAAGGGAACATAGTTTGTATATTATTACCAATAAAATGGAATGGATGACTATAATCGACACTGATTGTTGCAAAAAAAAAAAAAAACATTCTTTTTATATTGTTTATTCTGCTTTCTCTCTTGTATCATTAAATATATGAACTTATTAGTAAAGCATGGCACAGTGCTGCAAAAAGGCAGTGCTCAAGTGGATTCCCCGATTTCACATTTCATTTGTAACACTGATCCTGCTGTTATTCTTCTTACACATAGAAAAACTGACCGTTTTCCTTGATGAAAACGCAGAGATACATTCGACTCTTGCAGAAAACAATCTCAGCACTGCACTAAACACTTGTGGTCAGGACGAGGCTTTCGCTTATATTCCTTCAGCCACTGCGTGTAAGTGGGCGCAAACAGAATTTCTGATGGTATTTGGTATTCCGTCCGTTGACAATGATGGCAGACAACGTCGGCGAAACTTGCAGCGCGTGACGTGTTGGACTTTTCCAGAGATTGCCACAAAAGAAAATGACTACAATGGATCCATGTTGGTCCTCTACGCTCTTGCGCGAAATCCTTTGCATGGCTTGAAGTACTCCAAGTCTCTGATACTGGAGGCGAAACACTGGCATGACGTGGTGATGCTTCCTGTGGACGAGGGGCGGGTCACGACAAATAAAAAAATTGGAAGTGAAGGGAAATGGGGCAATGAAGCAGAAATTGGAATGGGCCGCAAGACATTTTTTTGGTTTCACCTCGCGCTTCGTGCGTTCCCACGTACAATCTATATTGGAAAGTGTGACGATGATATGTTCATGCACGTGCCGCAATACCTGGCGGACCTGCGCCTTCTTCCCAGAGAAAAGATTTACTGGGGCGCCTACGGCGGCGCAAAGGTACTGAAGAACAAACAGAAGGAGTATGTGGATGTGAAGTTCATGGTTGGATACTGTATGGCGCTTGCAAGGGACACTGTTGAGGCTATTGTGCGTTACGAGCCTCTTCGACGCGTTGTGGCGCTGCCGTACAGCAAAGGAAGAGAAATGGATTTTTTTTTACACACTATGCATAGAGAAGATATCATGGTTGGTCGGGCACTGAAGGAATCGGGGTATCCGGTCGTTTTCGTCGCGGAGAGACGGATGTGCAGGTTTCTCTACAGCGGTGAAGGGGCACTGTCTCGGAATACCTCAGAGTATGCTGTTGTTTTCCATCACTTAAAAGAGCATGAATATCATTTATATATGAGTTACTTTATTAAAAAAAGTTTTAAAATTCGGAACACAATAATCAAGAAGATATCACCAACTTTATATTGGGTAAGATGTCCAATCAAATAGAAAAGCTGTTCAAAAAGTTTTTTTTTTTTTTTAGTTTTTATATTCTAAAATTAGACATTGCAATATATGTATATATATATATATATATATAAAATGGGCTCTATAACATCTTTTTATAATACAAATTTTGCTTTACAAACATGTGTGGAACATTTTTTTTTTTTTTTGTAAATTAGGACACCAAAATACCTACTATGCAAGTGTCGTTTGTACATAAAGTATTAAAAATTTCAACGATAGCATACAATATTTTACGAGATGCTTTTGTATTCTTTTTATTAATCTTTTGTTTGCTCAAAAACTTTGTGTATGTTGGCATACATGGGCTCTGTGTTTTCTTTTTCTTTGTTCATCTTCTTTTTTATTGAAGTGATCAATACAGCGAATGATTGTGAATTATAAACATAAAGATACCCGGAAGTAGTTCACTCTGTGAAAATATTCATGGATAGATATATGAAAAATTGTGTATAGTCGATGCATTGCAGCCCAATATATAGATACGAAAACTGTAAACAATGCTTTACTCATGAAAAAAAAAAAAAAAGTATTGAAGTTACGGAGATTCAGACTTATCTGAATGTACATTCTCATGTGTAACGAGAATATCCGTAAGAGTCTTACTATGAGTTTGATGATATGCCACGAAAAGGATGCCGTACATATCGTTTTTTTTTTTTTTTTTCATACAGGCTTATTGTTACCCCTTTCCAGTTGTGACAGCCAGTGACCAAATGTGGGAAATGTGTATGAGTAATTAAAAAAAAAAAAAGTATACGAATGCTCAAAGTGACCACAGCGCATGTCTGATTGAAACGGAATCCACTGCATTGCTCAGTAGTCTGTGAAACTGTGTGTGTGTGTGTGTGTGTGCACGCAACGCTGTACTTCTTGTTAAAGAAACCAAAACACTAATGATATTGATTTGGTTGGATAAGGGAGTGGATTCACTTTCTTGTGAATCCTAATAGTGCTCTTGCGTTTGCCCTTCTGAGATGCTTAGCGGTTGGTTTTCGGTAATCTGTGTTGCGATTTCATTGTGTTTGAAGTCTGAGCTTCGGATAGAATTGTATTTATTTAAATGATTTAACAGTCCAGGGGCACTCTTTGATTCGTACTGGAACGGCTTTTGCACCGGAAGACTGTCGATTCAGTATCCAAATAAGGGGCGAGTAATGCTTCAGCTTAGGTCCAGGGAGAATAATTATATACGGTGAGAGTTCAAATTTCTAAAATGGTGCAACCGGGGCAAAAAAAAAAAAAAAAAAAACTCAAATAAAACTGAGTGTGTGAGTGTAAGTGAAACAGTTTGAGTGTGGAGTGAACTTCTCTTATCACATCTAGAAGTCCCTTTGTTCACGAAGTTTTGAAAGAGCACAATCGATTTCTTCTGTAATAAAATTCTAATGGTTAAAGCTGAGGTGAGGCTATTTCAGAGAAGTGATTTCGTTCCGGTGGTAACATTTTAATTAAAAAGATCAATTGAATACAGAGCTATCATCAAGTATCCATAAATGTAAAATGAACCCATTGGTACAGGCGTAGAGCAATCAAAATGTTATTGCGGTAGGCTGCTGGGTGAAAGTATAACTTACTCGAAAAGTGTAAACGAAAATGTATAGAGATCCAACAACGATAATAAATTTGCACGGAGTGATAAAGTTTTAAAAAGAACGAGCTATGGACCCGCTATAGTGACTTGGAAAACCCCTATGAGGTGTGCGTACATTCCTTGAAGAAATGAATGGAGGCGGAGAGCAGAAAATTGTGATAATGACAAATGTCATGCACTTGGTTTAAATCCCTTCACGCAATACAGTTCAATACACTGAAATTGCGGCTGCAGTAATAAGACATTCGGCATTGTTTGCGCCCTTGATGTGCGTGAGTGAGTGAGTGAGCAAACTGTATATGACCAAAAGTGCAAAGAATGAGTACAAGGCATAAGTGGCCTCAAACTACGTATCACTGTGTATCGAAGTGAATTATACCGAGTTACCAGCAATGCGTGACTTAAGGCTCTTTTCGACTGAAGCTTCCGCTGCGTTCGTATTCTCTTTACTGTTTTCATAGAAACCGAAACCAGCACTGTACTTACATTACACTTCACAATGGCTGCACTCAGAGTCCGGGAGTTCTGCTCACCATAGCAGGCACTTCAGGCAACGGCTCAGTTCACTCCAGGAGCAGGATGCCATATTCACAGTATGTACGAATAAGGCATGGGAAACCCATGTGCGCACAGGGTCTAAGAAGAATACTCTGCTTTTATCACTTGCAACACATGGTTAGAGAAGACAGTGCCTGACACACGCGGCATGCAATAGTCCAATACCTATAATGTCAAACGAATTATATTCAGCAATGCTACTGAAAATCTCTTTGGTCACAGGATGGGGATATTCGCTATTCAAAATATCCACAGAAGTTCCCATTGCTATGAGATACTGGAGAGGCACCACTTCTATGATCACAGCAGAAGATGAACAAATCGTTCACATTGACCAAATGAGTTTTTCATGTGTGCTTGCACTACCAATTGCCGGTGTACATGCGTTGTACAAAAGTTCTAGAGATACAAAAAAACAAAGAGCATCAAAATACAAAACCTTGACAGCTGAGTAATAAGGATATCGGCACCCAGTATGTTTTAGAAGTCTTGCAGCAACGCGTGACTAGGTACAGCTCAGGTGACAGTAAAGCAGGAACTGTCTGTTTTGGGGGAGGATTGCGTACAAAACGGGTGTTTTTCATATGGATGCCCAAAAGGCGAGTAAGAATCCTTCGAACAAAGTTTTTTTCCAAGTACTGTACACTTATTTATACTGCTCCTAAGGTCCTGAGACAAATATCTTATCATTTGTATATGTTTTTTGCATATCGAAGTGAGGTCATTATTTATTGTTTTGCTTTTCTTTTTATCTTGTGGATATTCACAATATATATATATATATATATATATATATACATATTTGTGTGTGTGTGTGTGACTCTTTGTTTTGTCTAGTTATTAAAATAAATGATTTCCGCCTTTGTAATGCATCTGTATATATATAAATATGTTTTGATGGTTGTCGACGTATTATTAGGAATTTATATCCGAGAATGATATTTGAGCTCTATTGTATATTATTATTATTAATTAATTAATTAATCAATTAATTATTAGTTTATTTGTTTTCCTCTGCAAGCACAACCATGAATTAGTGCGCAAAATAATCTATCACTATTGAATGTATAAAATCCAATTGTTTATATTTGCCATCTTAGGCTTTTTGGATAATTTAAGTGCAATTGAAACCGAAAGTGCGTCTTTTTTTTTTTTCCCTTTTTTTTCTTTTTTTCTTTCTTTCTTTATTGAATCCACTTTATAGACTGTACACTCTTTTAATTAAGCGCATTGCAAGAAATCGAAAGCCTTGAGAATGGATAAAAACAAAGAGAGCACATGTACTGCGCTACAACCATTTTATTTCATCTTTTGGCTTTTCTGCCTTTTTCTTTGTCTCTTTGTTTTTCACATAACTGAAAAGCATTACACTGAACGTGTAGAGCAAAAAACGCAAGAATCGGCAATTCCCATTGATATTGAAAATGCCCTCCGCTTCGTCCATCCGAGTGCTCGTCGCGCGTGGGACACGAGAGACTTTTTAGTGATATTTGGTATTCCGTCCCTTGACATTCCAATAAGAAAAAGGCGCCGCCACATGCAGCGGATCAGCTGTTGGCAGTTTCCTGAAGTGGCCACGCGACACAATAACTACACAGGTGCAATGCTTGTGCTTTACGTATTGGCTAAACACCCTCTGAATGCGTATATGCTTTCCGATGCATTGATTGGGGAGGCCGTACAGTGGAATGACATTGTGATTCACCCAATGTATGAAGCGCGTATCGCTACACATAAGGCAAAGGGCGAGAAATGTCCATTGGCAGTCGAAGATGCCATCGCTGCGAGTCGAAAAACATTTTTTTGGTTTCAGTTTGCAGTGATTCAGTTTCCCCGTGTGCCTTATTTGGGCAAAGGCGATGATGATATTTTTATTTCAGTCCCACAGTACTTGGCAGACTTGCGTCGCTTGCCAGGAAACAGAATGTATTGGGGAAAGTACGTATCTCAACTTGTGTATATTAATAAACAAAGAGATACCGTAAAAGTGCGATACATGCTTGGATTTTGTTACACACTTTCAAGAGATACCGCGGAGTCACTTGCATCATACAAACCAATGCGGAGACTCATGACATTACCGTACACGAATGAAACAGAACCTGAATTCATTGCAATGCAGTTGCAGTGTGAAGATGTAATGATTGGGCGAGTGCTTCGAAAAATGGGGTTTCCTGTCATATACGTTGCGGAGGGCTCTGCGCGATTTCACACATTTTCGCATTTGCCTGTCACGCACATTATTGTAGCGACTCAAAAGCCTGAGGAGAGTGAGTACTACGAATTAATGGATAGGATTTTGTCTCACACGAGAGCATTGAATTCGACACAAATTACCAAACAGGAACCGGATTTTTATTTCATGCAGACGGCTTTATAGCAGTCGGCAGTGTAATACATAATCCATAAATAAATAAATAAAAAACAAAAAAAAAACAAAAACAAAAACAAAACACATTTTTTATTTTTACGCTGATAGCGTATGGATGCGCTCTTGTTATGACTGCAAACTCAATAGTGCTCTTGTGCAGTCCAATACGTTGCAGTGTATGCTTTGCCTTTCACATAAAGATATGATCGCATGATTTGAACCAAATAGAAAAAAACAAAAATAAATAAATAAAATACAAATGGGCTTTATTGTGCAAAAAAAAAATAAAAAAAAAATAAAAAAAAATGTATGTATTCCCTTTGCAATAGTAGCCCTTATTCGCTGAGAGAGCATGTGACCCTGAGAGATTTTGGATTTGACAAAATGTTCAGAAAGAAAAGAAAAAAGAATTGTGGATAATCTGTAAACACATGAATGAATAACTGTGGTATACTGTGTGGGTTTTATAAGGATATATTCTATATATATATATATATATATAACATTCTTTTGTCTTTATTGTTTTTTTTTTGTTTTCTGATTTTAAAAAACAATAAGAAATACATTATGAAAGTACGATACTCAATACCATTGCTTGCTCGAAACAATATATTTGATGTTTTTTTTTTTTTTTATGTTTTGCTTTCTCTTTATTTTACGATAAAGAGATCCTTTATATATATATATATATATATAAATTGTTCAGACTTTATATTTAGAGTATTGGGAGTCTTTAAAAACAAAACAAAAAAAAAAAACATTTTGTTCTTGTTGTTCTTCTTTGCAGTGTATCTTGACATTATTGTGTATAGAAATACATTATTCATATTCTTCAAATAAATACTATTGCATTATAGAGCTTTCAGTACCGTTGCAATTTTAATTTTATAAAAGTATACTTTGGAACCAAAAAAAAAAAAAAAAACTTTTGATTTTATTATTTTTATTTAAATCTTTACATATGCCGGATATACTCATAACTGTCTCGTACTTTAAATAAATATATATATATATATATTTTTTTTTTTCTTCTCTCTCTCTTTGATATATATTTAGTGATTGTCTGTGATTTGTGTCTGTGTGTGTGTGTGTGTTGACAAACAAGATTATCATTCATAACAAAAAAAGCAAAAAACAAAAAAAGAGTGCAATCACAATATATATATATATATATATATATATTTATATATTTATATATATATTAGTGGAGTATGCAGTTACGTGTTTCACGTGAACGCTATTCCTTAGAGAAACAATAGTCTTTAACTCATACCTCTTACATAATAAATAAATAAATAAATAAAAGAAAAGAAGAATGCAAACGATTCCACTCACGCAAATGTATATTGAGCCTATTCGGATTTTTATTATTATTTATTTATTTATTTGTTATAACAGGACATTTCGATGAACGCGCAGAGGAACGCAAAGGGTTTATGCCAATCAATTTCTAATACTTTATCGCTTCAGCATAGTGTCTGCATTGGGGTTTTTCTTTTTGTTGTTGTTGTTGAGTATAGTATCCACAGTTCTTGAAATATAGCTGACTACATGCTTTGCTTTGCTTTTTTTTGTTTTGCACGAGACATACATGACGAGTCTTATCTTTTTTATTATTATTATTATTATTATTGTTAAGCTTTTGTTTGTCTCGCGGCAGGTGTGTGACTCACATTGGATTCGCATGTGATTTGATTGAATTTGCATTGCAGCGTTGCATTGGCAGTTTTTCTGCAATAGGGCTTACGGTTACACTCTGCAGCAGACACAGCAGCAGGGCAAGTAAGAGAAGTTTATCATTTGTGCTGAACTGGAAGTTATTTATATATATATATATATATATAAATAAACAAAACAAAACAAAAAAAAAAAAGATATCAAGGGGATAATTGTAAACATTTTATATCCGATAGTTTACCAAAAGTGGATACTCTTTTTCTCTCACTCTTTTATTACTTTTACATGTTTCATTGCATGATCTTACACATTGTTTTTTTATTTTTATTTTTTGTTTTATCCTCTGGCGGATTTGTTTATACTCTTTGGGTCCATTTTCCTTTGCTCTGCTCGCAATGCTTTCTTGTGTGATTTCTGAGGCAAAGTGCATGAACACACTAATGCAATGTTATATTCATTATTCAATTATCTTCACATGTTAGCTCGCAATGGAATATTCTTTAAAGTGCGATCATTGTCTTTATGTCTCAGTGAATGTGTGCCGAATGGACTGAATGGCGATATGTCAGCTGTTTGTCACAATGCGCATTGAAGTATCTCTGCAAACTGCAGTTTTATAGAGAGAGATACCAAACACAGTTTCTTTTATTTACGATAATGGATGCTGTTGTTGTTCTCCATGAGGAAATGTTTTTTTTTTTTCCGATTGCGCTGTTGCATCACACTTCTCGGCTCAGTTGCGTTGGTTTTTCATCTGAACTGGAAGTGTCCATATAATCGATAGAGTATACGTTGTGTTCACCTGTTCTGCCAGTGATTTATAAAGAATTATCGAATTATGCATAATAGTGTATTAAAAAAAAAAAAAAACTGTGAAGAGCAATGTGTTGGCACAATCTGGTACTCATGCAAATGCGTGAGCCACTGGGTGTGGAGTGCGTATGTAATGTTTAGTGTTTTTTTGTGTATAAATTTCTCTTTCTTATTGGCCCTGGTGATACTCCGCACGAAACTCCTGTTGCTGTTTCAGTGTTACTAATGTTTACTTTTCGGGAATAATTTGGAAATGTATTGGGGGTCTTCTTTATTGCATTATCTATTGCCTTTTAGTCTATTCGCACTGTGTTTGTAAAAAAAAAAAAGAAAATGTCACGGAAACGAACTTTGAGAATTTCTTTGTTTCTGTTTCTTTTCTTGCCATCTTCACTTTGTTGAGGAAGCAAGAAATCTGTAATACGTTTCCTCGAGGGTTCTGGAAAATACAAGTCATGGCGAAGTGAATAAATATAAAAGATGAGTTGTACGACTTGCTTTGAGGGACAACCGGTGAGAAAGTATCCAGTAAACAGTAATAAAGAGCCTGAAGTATCTCTGCCTGGGAATAAAAAATTGCTATTGTGAACATCAATAAAATGATTATTACTGTGACTGATTCTTTATATGCACAAGGGTGGATGGGGATGGGGTGATAAATGAGTGAATGTATTGTTATTTTGTGAATAGTACAAAGTCAGAGGTTGCACATGAGGTTTGCAGATGCCGATATCGTTATTGCAAGTGCGGATACCATTGCACTAGTGCTTACTGACATTCATTCAGGCTATTATTGAAATACAAACATTGAGTGGTTTTGCAAGAGTGCTCTTGTATCCTGTAGAAGAATGGGTCAATCCTTTTTGTACTTTCTTATTTTTTTTTTTGTTTTATTTTTATCTTTTACCTGTTGGAGCTCCTCTATGGATCATGGCAGGAAATGTTATTACTATGATTGTCTTTTAGCGGCACTGTTGCACTCTGATCTTTCCAGCAGCGTACACAATGCATATTGGACATATATATATATATATATATATATATATGTATACGTGTTTGCATTGTGTTTGTATCAGCAGTGGCGACAAGAGATAAGTGTATGACACTGGGGCTGGAGTCTATGTGTGCCCTCTGTCCTGTGGGCTTTCTACTTACTATCCTATTGTACAGTTTTCTTAAAGCATATGAGAGGTTTGTGGGGCACTGACTGTGTGTGCATAAGTGATTGCCAATAGCCGTGACAGTATCCTGTTGGGTATTGGGCTCCACTGCAGCAATGAATGATCCACAGCAGTGTCTTTGCCACCATGAACTGTGAATATATGTATCAGTGTGTGTGAGCTCTAGTTGTCTGTGTGAGGGGCATTGTTTGTGCTATGGCGGTGAAGTCTATAGAATCTGTAAAGTGTCATGTAACATACATTTTTTCTGCTGAGCAGAGATTCGGTTTCTTTCCAGAGCTCTGGCAGATATTACAGAGGACATGGGATTGCCTTTTTTTTTTCTTCTTGACACTTATGCATACACTGAGCTTCACTATTTTTGGAGGTTTTTATGTAATGCAGATAACGGCCTAAATTACAGTTTGTTTAATGCACATTCTGCAAATATGTCACTTGTCTTAAACATGAATTTTATTTTTCTGTGTGGCTCTTTTGTATTTCGGGTTATAACGCTATTATATTTTATTTTGAGTGCTTACACATGAAGACTCCTGGTGGCCCATCGGACAGGAACCCAAAAGTACCAAAATAAAGAAAAATCAGATGAACAACAAACATGCTTTGCTCTGCTTTGTGGTAAAAAAGGAAAACAGTGAAAGAATGAAACATGGCAATTTTGTAACAGCCACTGTGATATCAATAATGGAATTTCCCAGAGGGTCTTTATGTTAGTGAGTGAGCGAGTACTTATATTGTAATATGGAAACCGCACAATGTATTATGAGTGGGTTGTATTAACATGTTTCTGGGATTATTGTTTTATGTATAATATTTTCAGGAAATGCAATATGAAATGTATTTAACGAACATTGTATTTCTATGCAGCATTAACATTGAATACTTGGATTGCTGGGGAATACATTATAAGTGTGACTCTTTTTGATATAAGATAAATGAACAGGTGAGTTTCTCAAGTGCGCAAAACATGTTTCTTAATGAATTGATGACGAACATCGTAATCTGAACTTATCGAGAGCCTTGTCTAAAGAAAACCACTTGTTGCATCCCTTATTTCATGCATGTGGACTGATAATAATAAAATGCAACAAAACGTATCTTGTAATAGTAACTGACCCAGAAAAAGTTAGAGGTAACCATAGACAAAGATAGTTCCCACGTAGAAGCCATTCTCACATTTTTGCAAAAAAAAAAAATATATATATATATATATATAGGCGATCTTGAATTCCAAAAGCTGATGAGGAAATTCTGAAATGAAAGTAACGTTTGACTTCGCCTTGTAAAACCTTTTAGGTATGATAGTTTCTTTTACTGCTATTATTATTACTATTATTCTTTTCATATTGTGAGACATGAATATTCTTTTGTGTGCTGGAGCAGTCTATCCAGTACACTGTTGTAGGCTTTGTGCATTGCCAGCGAATACATTAAAAGCCCCTCTCCATGCGAACACTTAGAAATAATGATATATGTGCGCATAACGTCTCCACGAGATACATCTCTGGCTGGTGGCTGCTGAGACCGTGAAATACCCTTTTCTTTTTTATTATTATTATTGTTTTGTCCCCATTCCCCTTTAAATATTATTATTATTATTATTATTATTATTATTCTGTAGACCATTAACGTTCCCGAGCGATACAATCTTCAACAATGCGTCTGGCTCTGTGTGTGCTGATGATTGCCCTGTGCCTAGTGGTGTGGGACTGCACTGCCAGTGATGTTTCTCTGAGCCTTCTGCAGAAAGCAGAAACTGCGTCAGACACAACCACAACTACCACAACTGCAGTCGAAGTTAAAGATGAAACCACAACTACAACGACTACAGAAGAAAGTACCGACGCAGGCACAACCACAACTACCACAACTACAGAAGAAGGTAAAGATGAAACCACAACTACCACGACTAAGGAAGAAGTGGATAAAGATAAGGAGACGGAAACAGTGACCAAAGCCACATCTGCTACGGGATCCGTGGCAGGTGCTGACAACAAACTCGATACGACAGCGGAATCGGAACTGGCAAAGAAGACTGCGGCTCAAGACGATACTAAAGTTGAATCGACCACACAAACCACTACACTGCCGTCTGTGCCCAAGGCATCGCCACCGAAGAAATCTCAGGATAAGAGGGACGGCAGCCTTTGCAGCTCTTCGCTCTTCGCCCTCGCAGCACTCGCCACCCTCGCCGTGGCGGCTGCCGCACCAGCACACTAGAGTCGTGGGTGGGGTGACTGTGGTAGTGAGCGGTGAATGATATATTAAGGGACAATGTGGGACTGTGTGTCCCCCACTGTTTCTATGATCTTACACTAAACAAATATAATTATGTTTTTATTTTACATTTGCTTTTTCTATCCTTTGGGTTTCTGGCTGGACTCCTCCTGGTGCCATGTGCTCAGTGCTTCGGGGAGGTCACACACACATTTAGCTGTGTCCACATGCGCATGTAAGTGGGGAAACCCCTTGTGTGTTGGTAATTGATCGAGTGGGCTAGATAGGTGTAATAATGCTTTTATATTTTCAATATAAGTTGTTGACCGCGTGGTGGGTGGACATGATCAGATGGGCGTCAAAGGAAGGGTGGTACAATCTGTATTTTCGTTTTGTAATCATTGAGGGAGTTCTCCTGTTGCCATTTTTCTTCTCTATTCTAAGTACATTTTGAGTTTATACAAGTATTAGCAATGCATACATTCTGTGTGTGGGGGCCGGGGAGTGCGTGCTGCTCGTGTGATTCTTTAGGAGCCCTCCCGCACCTTAGTGAAGCCATCTGCGCTGCTAACAGACCTCATCTCACGGACTCTGCGTAATCGCGGAGACGCAGACATGTAGTGCCGTTCCCCCACGATGGCATCTCTAGTTTGCAGAAGTGCCCCACTGTCCTACAGCACTCAGCACTTACAGAATGCCAGTGAACCACTACAAGGCTTTACATGCTATCTTTTTCAGGCAAGGGCAGGCGAGGCCTTTGAACATTACTGCGGTAGCGCATGGTTTTCGCGAAGAGCAGAGTGAAGCATTGCACGTGGTGCGAATTGTAATTACACAGACGTACATGCTGCAACTTGTCACAGTTTGTTCGGAGTTAACTGACTCTGAAGTATCATCGAGCGCCCAACACAGTTTCGGTTGATGACGCTGAAGATACTGTAAGGCATAGGTTCGCTTGCGGCGCTCTGTAACTTTGTCAAATCATGTACACATTTGACGGGAGACCGGAGGCTCGCAATTCATGGAGCTTCTACATAGTAAACGACTGTTTTTTTTTTTGAAGGCACCATTCCCTGCGGTCGCATGTATACGACCGCATGGGAAGAAGTCAAGAATTACTTAAATACCCTCATTACTATACGAATATATTTTTTATTTACATTATAATATTTGGGACAAATTCCTTATTAACTGGGAGGAGAATTGCACCAACAAGTTCTTTTTTATGCACCCCTTGTTTGCTTTTTTTAATGATATTGCTTATTTTTGTTCTATAGACTACTTAAGCTTTCCAGTGATACAGACTTAAATAATGCGCTACCTTGTTTATGTACTGTTGCTTGCCATCTGCCTGGTAGTGTTGGAATGCACTGCCGATGCCGATAAAGGAGAGACTGGTGCCAGTGACTCCAATACTGCAAAAGAGTCTGGAGACGCCACTACAGAAGGGAGTTCTAACAGTAAGGAGGAGGATCCCGATACGACGACCTCTACAGAGGCTGCAAACAAACCTTCAACTGGACAGGAAACGGAAACCGCTGGAACGTCTCATGCAAATCTTACAAATGATCAAAGCAGTGGAGGAGGAAATGATAATTCAGAAAATGCCACGGGTTCCATTACGAGTACAGGTGCATCACAAGGTCAAACACAAGATTCTTCGGCATCACCTGTTCAGCAAGAAGCAGTGGGCGAATCTGAGCATATGAATAGTGAGGAGATTCAGCGCCAAAAAGAAGTACGCTCCAATAGTATAAATGGGCAGCACGGAGAGAGCAAGACAAAGGGATCGCAAGAGCGTACTAGTGTAAATGACACGGGAGCCTCAGCAGAGATGCAGGTAAATGCTAACAGTGCAGATCAACTAAAGAGTAAAGACCCTGGGGAACCCAAGAGTGGGCAACCACTTCACTTGACCACCCCAAAGGATACCCGCTCAAGTACAAGTACTGAAACTGATATGAACGACCAAATACAAGGCAACCCGGATAGCAGCATTGCGTCCAAAGCGCCACCTTCAACAGATGCCTCAACAACGATTATGAAACGGACTGACTTGCCAACCTCACCTGACCTGCTAAACCCTACGGTTCTGGCAGGCGATGACAAAACACCAAAGGTGCCTTTAACTGGTGGTGACGGCAAATTCACTTCCACAAATTCTGTACCCACAGAATCCAAGACTCTACCACTCCATCACTCTGTAGACAAAACAGACGGCAGCCTTTGCAGCTCTTCGCTCTTTGCCCTCGCAGCACTCGCCACCCTCGCCGTGGCGGCTGCCGCACCANGCCGTGGCGGCTGCCGCACCAGCACACTAGAGTCGTGGGTGGGGTGACTGTTGTGGTGAGTGGTGAATGATATTAAGGGACTGTGTGGGACTGTGTGTCCCCCAACTGTTTCTATGGGCTTACACTAAACAAATATAATTATGTTTTTATTATACATTTGCTTTTTCTATCCTTTGGGTTTCTGGCTGGACTCCTCCTGGTGCCATGTGCTCAGTGCTTCGGGGAGGCCACACACACATTTAGCTGTGTCCACATGCGCATGCAAGTGGAGAAGCCCTTGTGTGTGTTGGTAATTGATTAATTGTGCTATGTAATGATAATAATATGTTTTTGGGTATAGATTATAATTTGTGAAATTAATTTCTGAATTTTAATTTATTAGCTATTTGTCCATATTTCTTGCCCTGTTAATTGACATGTTTGTCTTAATTATTATATATATTTTTTCTCCTTGTTGTCGTTTTGGAGTTGTAGACCAATTACGTCTTCAAGCAGTTTATTGTTAAATAATGCGCTACATCCTTTGTGTTTTTTTGCTTGCCTGGTGTGTGGTGACGTGGGTGTGCAATGCTACACAGGCTGATGCAGTTACAGAAGGGAAGGCAACCTCAGCGGATGGTGAAGTAGGAAAAACAAAAGAAGATGCATTGGCAACTATCGAGACGGCAAAGAATTTGCCAAACTCGGCACACACTGAAGAAAGTAGTGTAGCCGGTGGTGGCGTAGGTTCTGTGCCAGGGGAACAATTAACTGTGGAGAGCACAGGGAATTCGGCAACTGTTATAGAGGGTTCGGGAAGTGTTCAGACCAGACCTGTCTCGAGTTCATCGCATGTAGGCCAGCAACAGGAGGAGAAAAAAAACTAGTGAGATTTCGTCAATCGATAGCCAAATCAGTGGCAATATTGGAGAGAGGTCGGCGATTTCCTCAGAGCTCCAAGCAAGTGGTCGGGGACAAATTGGTCAACAGCCCTCAGCAGATATCCAATCGAATACTGATAGTGGAGGAAATACCAATCCTTCTAAAGGGGGAAAGGTCGGTAACGAAAATGTACCTGATCTACATCTCGAAGCAAAAGCTTCAAAACGTGATGGTACGCCAGAGGCTGGGGATCACGCAGAACAGCGCGAGTCCATTAATGAATTGGCACCTGTGCAAAAGAAGCCAGCACCTGACGAGTTGCATACGGTGAGGGCAAATAGTACGCAGTCCGCAACAGATAATTTACCAAAAAGTGGGGGATCACATGCTCCACAACTACCAAGACAGGTGCAATCAATTACCTCCAATAAACATACTAAACATGCTGTGACACAGGGGCAAACTTTAACGGAACTTCGCAACAATATGATACCCTCATCTGGACTCTTACCTAAGAATGAGGATAAATCTGCAAAGAGGCTTTTGAAGATTAAAGAATTAAAGTTACAAATGCACATTTATACAACGAATACAGGAGAGAGTAAAGGATCTACTGAAACTAAACTTAATACGGAGGCATCGCCAGATGTCCTCGAGCCTGCAGAGGCTACAAGATATGCCGAATCACCAACGTTAATTTCACCGATTGATGACAGCAAATTGGATTCAATACCGTATCTGCGTAGTGTATCCAACACTATTCCACTGGTGCACTCTGTGGATAAGACGGACTTCAGCCTTTGCAGCTCTTCGCTCTTTGCCCTCGCAGCACTCGCCACCCTCGCCGTGGCGGCTGCCGCACCAGCACACTAGAGTCGTGGGTGGGGTGACTGTGGTAGTGAGTGGTGAATGATATTAAGGGACTGTGTGGGACTGTGTGTCCCCCACTGTTTCTGTGGGCTTACACTAAACAACCATAACTGTGTGTTTTTATTTTACATTTGCTTTTTCTATCCTTTGGGTTTGCTGGTGGACTCCTCCTGGTGCCCTCTGGGAAGTGCGTCGGGGAGGCCACACAGATACACACAGACACACATGGTGCTGTCCAGATGTGCATGTAATTGGAGAAAGTTTTTGTGTGTGTGGGGTAAGTGCTTTATTGGACTACATAATGGTAAGAATATGTTTTTGAGTTCTAGTATTAGTGATGGAGGCAATTCCTGCCTGATAGGCAAGGGAGTATTTTAACAATAACGTCAGTAATGCATGCTGTCTGTCCTTCCCTCATCATATGTTGTCTTTGTATTTCATCGCCCTTTTGGGTCTCAATAATAAGTTAGGGTGCCCCGAGGTACACGCTGCAGCAATGCGCTACATTCTTTACTTGCTGTTGGGTGATCTTGTCATGGTGGTGTGGAGTGCTGTGCCAGTGGTGATTTGAGTGCGACGGCTCCTTCATGGAACGGTACAGTAAGTTTCTCTGAAGAGCAAAACTGGGCACCGACCACTGCGGAGACTGGTGATAGTCCCGCAGCTTCTACAGAAGTGTCAGGAAGTACTGGAGCTCGAGCTGCTGTGAGGCCCAAAAGAGAGAGGCCGACTGAGGATTCGGGACGTGCGATAATTTCAATGTGGTCAAAGAGGATGGTAAGCATATGAAGAATTGAGTGGATAGTATTTCATTGGGAATGGTTATATTAGGTGAGTATCCTGGTAAAGACGCAAATCCCTCAAAATGGGTTTTGGCATTTGGGGTTATGGAAATGCATGAGTACCTATCGTCACTGACACTTTACTACACGATGGAAAGGAATGAAATAACAGGGGGTTGGACTCAGTTGCTATCATGAATACGATGTGGTCGTTTACATAACTCGCTAGCATTCCCTGTACTTTACATGGGTCGTGGAGTAGCATGACGGGTTTGTGCAAATTGTAAATCAAACATTCAGTGCGGAAGGTCTACTATTGACGCCATCTGGTCTGGGTGGCACGCACGGTTACCAGTAGTTGCAGTCTTTGTGTCAAACTGCATTGCTACGCACTAACAAGCATTAAACCTACTCTCACGTGCTTACGACGTTTACAGTTCTTGTCGATATCGGAGGAGTACGAATGTCTGGGAAATGTGCAAGTACCCTCAATGTGTGTGAACATACAATATTCGTTTGTCCTGAGTACAACTACGCTCTAAGCATGGAAAGCACAAGGGAGGCTCACTGTCTGACAGAGAAAGTGTACCGTGTGCCCTTTCGTGATACTGTTCCTCTCTACTGGATACCATAAACATTGAGGAGTGTGTCCCAGCGGGCCGCACAGGTTTAACTGACATGAATGTGTGCTATCCTGTGCAATTAGGCGAAGGGAGGAATGCTTCAAAGGAGGGAGTGTATGATGTCTAATACTAAAGCTAAGTGATTCTTGGTGGATGCATGTGAGCTGATTTCCTCATTATTGTTTTTGGGTAGCTATTGTAATAGTTTTGATACTAAGCTTTTGATTTCCTCTTCTGGAATTATCCTACGCGTATCTTTCAGCAATAGCAGTTAGCCGAAGGAATGAGCAGTGTTTACGTTTCTTGTTTTTTTTCTTGTACATTATGTATCGTTGAAAGGGTAGTTTCTGAACATATAATAGAATATGCATTTTAGTCTTTTACATAAATCTCGAATAATTCTAAAGAGTGTGTATATTGTCGCAGGACTAGTTTTGTGCACATTCATTTTTCTTGCTAGTGGGTATTGGTCCGTAATGCTTATGGAACCCACTGAAGCCCCTTCTCTGCAGTATGCCGATAGGCGCATGTCTTCCCCCAACAATGATCCTCTTTTATACATTCCACAAAAGGTGGTGCGTGTGTGGGACACGAGAGACTTTCTGATTGTCCTTGGCATTCCTTCCCTTGACATACCAAAGAGACGGTGGCGCCGTCACATGCAGCGGATCAGCTGTTGGCAGTTTCCTGAAGTTGCCACGCGACACAATAACTACACTGGTGCAATGCTCGTCCTCTACCTCTTGGGTAGGCACCCATTGAATAAAAACATTCTCTCGGCAGAGGTGGTGGAAGAGGCAGAGCAATGGCATGACATTATAGTTCATCCTATGACTGAGGGGTATATCACTACTGATAAGATAAAGCATGGTAAGGGTAAATGGGGAATTGAGGCTGAAATCGGTGCGAGTCGCAAAACATTCTTTTGGTTTCAGTTTGCACTCCAGCAGTTTCCCCGAGTTCCTTATTTGGCCAAAGGTGATGATGACATGTTCCTTCGAGTGCCGCAGTATTTGGCAGACTTGCGACGTCTCCCACGAAGGAGAACGTATTGGGGTAGGTATTCTAGAGGAGTGCTAATAATTGACAGAAACGGTACATTTTGTGACGTCCCCTTCATGTTAGGCTTTTGTATGACACTTGCAAGGGATGTGGCCATACAGTTCGTGTCATATAAACCATTACAACGTTTTGCATCGCTCCCTTATCGCAATGAGCTAAAACCGCACTTCAAATTTCTGATCATGGATTATGAAGATATCATGGTAGGCCGTATACTAAACCTAACAGGGTACTCTGTCATTGCTTTTGCAGAGCGCAAGGAAAGATTTCATACGGATCCCAAGTTACCTGTAACGAACAATGTTGTGGTGACTCACGTTCCACCAGAGGATGAATACTATTTTATGATGAAAAGGTTTTTATTAAATGCTACGACGACTCAGCCTACTGTTATAACGAAAAATACACCCCACTTATATTCCGTCAGCCCTCCTATTGTTGAACAGTAATTATTGTAAACACAATGCTTTCGTTGGCGTTTGCGAGTTTTATTTATTATATATGAGTGCCACACAAGGCCTTCTCCGTATTGCGTATACAATGGGAGCTCACTAAGTGTAAGTGGTACTTGGATGTGTACAAGTCTTTGGTTGAATCCTGTGAGGATATTTTGTGTGTGTGTGTGTCTTGTTCCCGTTTATTATGTGTGAATGAGTGCTGCAAACGATATAATGCACATTGAAGACCGGTTCGTAGTTTTGAATTTGTATGATACATGTGAGTGTTGTCAGGTGTAATTGGGTTTGTGGATCATGTTTGAAAAAAAACAGTATTTCCCTCGAATAGCTTGTTTGTACCCATGGGATTGAAAGTATAGGCATAGAGGGGTTGGTGGAACTTATTTTATAAGTTATGGCACCCTGTGGATAATAAACACAATTACATGAAATATGAATTTGTGTTGTTCAGTATGTGAGGATACCTGGCGGCTCAGAAAACAGTTATCTGTAGTGATGATGAGTACAATTGATCAGCTTTTGGCAAAGATCCGCTGGAATACTGTGGAGCAGCCATATGGAGGTTCCCATTTTATTGCGATATGTGTGTGAATCGTGTGCGGAGAGATTTATTTGAAGATAAAAGCCGTACGTATAAAGGCACATGAAGGATGACCTACTTTTTCTTTTTGGAATTGAGTATGAATATAATTTAAAAGATATGTGTTTGTTGTATTCCTATTCGGACATTTTAAGTATTACACATGTAATTTCCACAAACCACAAAATGGAAGGTGCTCAACATTTACTTCTATTTTTGCTTTTTTTTGTGATTTCTTTTTTGTTGGAATTGAATGATTGTTGTGAATGAGTCTATAGTCGAAGATGCCTTATATATGTACAAAGGCCTCACATATGTGTGTTTTTTTTTTTTTGTGAAGCAAAGTATTTTGAAAACTGTGTTGATTTTTTTTTTTTGGTTGCTGTTGCTGAGGTAATAACAGTTCATTCGTGTTCTAAGCAGTAATGCATGGACCTGTGAAAACGATGAGACATTTTGTTTTTATTGCGACTGATACTTTTCTTAAAGGCTATTTATGGGTTTGATACCTTTCCCTGTTAATTGAAATGTATTTGGAATACCTGTTTTCCTATTTTTCAAACTCCTCTTGTTTTTCTACACAAGCAGTGCGAAAGAATATTTTCATAGTTATTTTGTTTGTGTGTTTTGAGACACAGACTGGAATGGGGTTTGACCCAGCTTAAGGTTTCGTTTTTTGTTTATACTTTATTTCTTTTCTGTTGTTTGTTTTGGGTTCAGAGCATTTTTGGATTGGGTGTCTCGTTGTTTTCATCTTTTTTGCTTCGATTTCTTGTAGTGATATTCAGATTATTGAAGGGTTTTGTTTTTAGTGTATTTTGCGATGGATGGTGAATCCTCTATATGCATATCATTCTTTCATTCTTTGTGTCTGTGTGTGTGTGGGTTGCTGAGTGGCTTCGACATTAGTATCTCTTGAGTGAATGGAAACCACAACCTCATACTGTTTGTGTTTTTGCATTAAGCCACATCGAGTGGTGGTGCTAGAAAAGCCTTTGGATGAGGTATTGTGGAGAAACAAAAAAGGGCAGCAGAGGAGACAAAAAGACAAAACATTTCGCTATGCACTCACATAATACATGCAGGCAGGCCAACAGGAAAGACTCCGAGGAGCTCAAGAGATGCATACAGTGATTACATGTTTATTCAACTGCCTGATTACTTGGGAAGGATCAAGTCAAAAAGAAGAACTGTGGTTGAAGGTTTCTAAAGGAATATGACGTACATAATGATTGCCATGCTAACTGAACAACATCGAGTGGTATGTGATTGATATGTTTGAATGAGTGTAATTGTGTTTTTTCTTCAAGCCCTTTGGGCTCTTTTTTCCCTCAAAACCTTGATATGACAGCATTTGTTCTTTGTCCTTAGAGCCTCAATGTGTGCCAAACTCTTTTTGGTTTTGTCCTTGGTATCATACGGTGATGAGATCTGTGGGATCGTTTTCTTTACAGTATATAGCACTCGGATACTTCTGTTGCGTGCTTTTCCTTTTTCATGGATTGTCCTGATTGCTCTGTGACATGATATGTGGTACTTCCAATGCACAAGTGTGTCGAGCCATTGCTTCTTTTTTAAGTTTCTGTACGATATGTATTTTCAATCTCTTAGTGGACATGCTTCACTGAATATGCTATCGGTGTTCTTTCTGTGTACATATTGACCATGCATTTATGGGATATGGCACATGCACATAATTGTAGCACTCTATGCATCCTATGCTCTGTGTAACAGTAGGTACGAGCACCTGAGCAATTATGCCAAGATACACTACAGGAGAACTGGTTTGCTGTGATACTGGACGATGAAGTTATTTTCAGTGTTCTCCGCTGTGCACAAGCAGCACTGGTGTATGATGGAGTCCTAGAGACCAGTAAAATGTTACCCCAAGACACTGCATGGCCCTAACAGTAAAACAGCAGATGCGCATGGTATAGTGTTATCGCGGTGGAGTGCACAGAGCAGCTTTTCAATAGTTGATGAAGCACAGCAAAGAGGCAGCGCAGTTATAGGAATGATTCGCTTTTGTGGAAATGGTATTACTGTCATACTCGCCGGTCACTCTTGTATCCGTAATGGAAGGTAGAGACAAATGCCTTTGGCAATGCACTGTGTGTGAAATTAGTGAAGTAAAGGTCATTAGTACTTGCTGCAGGTGTCAATGCCTGTAGTTGTCAGAATCTGATACACGGGATAAATAGCACGCATCACAGAAGACTCAGTATAGGGCTCTTTTCTATAAACCCATTTGAGTATGTGGTTAAGAAGTGTTTTTTTTTGTGTGTGTGTGTGTCCCCAAGAGGACTGCTCAATACCTTTCGCCTAGTTGTATTCGTCCTAGGTAGCCTGACTGTGTTTCAAGTAGTACTGTAGAGGCTGTTTTTACTATTACTAGCAGTACGACATAGGATCGGAGTCCTTGTATAGGTCAAGATACAAGCGAGTCACTAACTGACCATTAGTCGAGGAAACGGAAGACCAGCAGTGCTCCTCCAATCCATAACTGGGCGTTAGAATACAAATACATAGTAGGTAGTAATAGGTACTAGTCTTAGGTCCAGTTTTGGAAGCCTGCACAGCACGACAAGGTGCTAGTACATCGTGCAGGAAAAGCTTCCCGGCCGGGAATTGAACCCGGGTCACCCGCGTGACAGGCGGGTATACTTACCACTATACTACCGAGAACAGGCAAAGAAGTGTGGAACACTACTTTGTTTACAACAGAAGCACAGTGCAAGCGAGGTCTTGGAGGGGGTTCCGCATATATCTATTGAAAAAGGAGTTACTGTGCGTCCAGCAGAACGTTACATGACACAGAGGAAGTAATGTATACCGAAAGTGCATGTAAATTAAGAGAATGTAATATTACAACATTTTTCGAAATGTAAGAGGTATTAGCAGAAATAATTACATACGGTATGCTCACTTTTACTTTCTTGTTTTGGTGGCAGAGCCATGGTGCAAATAATGTATACATGCAGTGTAACATGCATTATCTGGTATGCGTTTTCACATTCGTCTTTTGTTTGTAGCAGTTTTAAACCATTAATATTTACTTATCGATCACTCTTCAATAATGCGTCTTGCTCTGTGGGTACTTCTTCTTGCGTTGTGCATTGCGCTGTGGGAGTCCACTGCTGATCAGGCGAATGGAAGCCCCTCTGAAGATAGTGCAACCAAACCGGAAGACGAAGAAACTACATCGACGGAGGCGGTGGAGGATAATTTGACGACATCGACAGAGGAGACAAAGAGTACCTCAAACTCTGCAGGAGAAGAAAGTGAGAGAAAAATAAAAGTTACTGAAGGAGGATCAGAATTATCACAGACTCAAGGGTCAGGGCAGGGCGGAACCTCAAGCGCAGCCCCAACAACTGTGCAGAGCACAGAGTCCTCGGCGCAACCGCCTGGTGGGGTCGCAGGAACTCCTGCGGACCAGGGAAGCAATTCGGCTGCTAAAGTCCATGGAAAAACTAACGAATCTGATGAATCGCAGACGTCGAATCCAACAACAAGACAACTCGAAGGCGACACAAAGAAGACAATGAATAAGGACCTCTCACCAAATACAGAGGCGATAGTAGATCAAACGCCATCGCAGCAATCTTCAGAAAGTATCTACAAACAGGAGAAATTAACCCACTCAGCTGAAGTTCCAAACGAGGCCCTGAGTAGCAGACTGACGAGAAAGGCATCATTATCTAGAAAAGGTACTGATGCGAAAGGTGAAGTAAAGACCTCCACTTCTGCTCACGAGACAATGGGTGTTAACCATGATGCGACAACAAAACCCTCAACATCCACTGGCGCTGAGAGCAATGTAGATACAACAACAACAGAGCAGGCAAGGGACACTGCTTCTCACGCCGATCCTAAAGTACCCTCTACCGCACAGATACCACCGTTGCCAACTGTGCCTAATGCGCTACCACTGGTACACTCTGCAGACAAAACAGACGGCAGCCTTTGCAGCTCTTCGCTCTTCGCCCTCGCAGCACTCGCCACC
>JASANW010001241.1:0-29023 GCA_030849725.1 Trypanosoma boissoni
CCTTATAGCCCATTGACAGCCTGGTCAGTTCTATTATGGTGCCCTATACCACTGTTCAACGGAAGAGTGGCGAGCCTCCTCTCGGCCTCTGCCAGAGCACATTAACTCTGTGCTAAAACATTTTAAATTTCACGCATTTCGGGCTTACTAGTATTGTAATTTATTTGCGAAGTTGATTCTGCGGCATAAAATATTGTTTTTTTTTTTTTTGTTGTTGTTGTTGCTGTTAAAAGTCAACGACACGATTCTTTTACATTTTTCGATCGAGTGTTGATTTCCGCGAAGGCTGAAGTGTAATGGATTTGCAGGCGCTGTCGATGTTCACCGTTTTGGATCTCCTTGCGGCAAATTTCCAATACGGAATTTAACACAGGCCGAAGCACTCGATTTTCAAAATTGGGTATATACGGGGCACGCATGTTAGCAACTTATCCCTTGAGGTAGGAGTCAAGCCACGTTTTTGTCACGTTCCCTTGTGTAACCGGGAAACCACATGTGGTAAAATTGGATATCGCCTGCTCTTTCACTGTTTTTTTTCTTCTCCAAGTACTTCAACTGTGCCAGCCTAGACTCGTGCAGGCGGAGAAGTTCCGCCAGAAGAGTTGCCATGGCCTCTCATTGCGTAGTGGTATAGAGAGCCAAGAATATTTAAAATTAATAAAATGTGGCAAAATGAATAAAATGAAAGTCTTATGATAGATATAACCTGTATTACGACACCTTAATGGGGAAAACTGCGTGCTCCCTTTAGTATATATTCAAAATAGATAAGTGGAGAAAGGACAAATGGGATAATAAGGTGTGGGAAGGGGGGAGGGATCGAGGAAAGGAGTAATTAGCCCAATTTCAATTGACATTCTCTGCACGGGCTCTTAATAATTGAAATACATGTAGATTATTCCACGTGATTATTTGTTAAAATTATAATCGTAGTAAAGACTCAAAGAAAGACTATTCAACTTATAAAGTTAAAAAGAAAGTTGTATGTATCAAATAAAGAATACAAACCCCTTTATGAGTGTTGTACAATTCGTTCGCAAAGGGCAAAAAACTTAATATTCGCTCTGTATTCATTAAATGTTATAGTACAAGCCAGATAGTTCATAAGTTGTTATTTTTTAACATTGACTAACAAGAGTTACTGTAAAATATGCATTCTAATTCCTGTGGTACTCCTCAGGTATGCTTAAAGAGAGAATTATTATATACTACAGTTATAGCCTGCAAAAACAAAAAACAGTGTATTGCGTCGAATTTGAACGAAACAACGACTTAATTTTCCAACAGAACCGCACCTCTTTATTGATTAACACCGAAGCATATTGCTGTTTCTTTAACAAAGCTATCCATTCGTTGAGTTTTTATTTATTTATTTTGATATGGAAGTGGGAGAGTGAACGCAATTGTAAAAGCGGGATTTTGCAGTGTGTTTGAAGACTATCAAAGCCGTAATATTTACTTGACATAGATTGACTCCAAAGTCTAATTTTAACTGGTTATAAAGGATAAAGATGAATTTATTGTCATCCTATCGTATATACCACAGATGGAGATCTTTTTGTTATGTTCCCTGCTTGTGGTTTATTAGAGGGCATTCTTTCATTTTTACTTCAGCTCAAAGGGGGCATTTTACCACAGTTCTTTTTTTTTTTTTTTACGCCAGCCCATAAGAAACTAAAAAGGCATATAACCCTTTCTTATTATTTTTACAAGTCTACCCCAAAGAATGTACACCAAATATGAGTAACTAACAAATCTACTCGTTTTACTCTATCAGTGTATTTATTATATCTGATTGTTTAACTGGTGAGGAATCAGAAAAGTGACAATACCGCCCACTTGATTGGCTTACAAAAATGTATTAACGGTGCGTCCCCGTATTATCTCGATAGCCTTTAACTACAATACAAAGGAGTTGGATTTGGGTATTCCTTCGTTTAACATTTCCATACAGCTTTGCTTTTTTCACGTACACCTACATCTGGGCTTGTAAACCCCCAAAGAAAAACGCGAATAGCCAACTGCAAGGCTCCTATTTAGACTGCAATAACAACCGCGTGAGTGGTACTCGAGAAAAATTCCACAAAAACAATTATAATGGGAGCCTTTGTTGAAAAGGAGAATTCCCAAAGAAGTTTCCCTCCCATTCGTCACAATATAATTATAAGCGAAAGCCCTTCACGCCGATCTTTATCCTCTCCCGGCGGCAATTGATTAGACCGTTCCACTTGTATCGTACAATAAAGATTCTAATGGACATAAGATTACCGCACTTCGTTGCGATTACTTTTTATATATTATGAGGCTATTTGCAACTTCTTTGTAATTAGGCTGCAAGCCGGACGCCCGATCTGCGGAATTGTCTTCTGTGGACCTGCGGTGAAACATAAGGTTTTCCTACTGGTACCACACCATCATGCTACGCTCTATTATTTGTTCACAATTGAAATTAGGAGCAACTCGAGCTTATTAGAACATCTCCATGAATCACTAAGAATAATGGATTCCAAAATAAATGATAGTGCGACAGAATCACCGAAAACCAACTATTATACCGCATCAGTTCCTTATACGGTAAACGGTTATTCAGGAGCCAAAGATACTGCAGAACTTCTGTACTCAACTAAATCGATGTCGTCTTACTCGTAACTACATCATTCATAACATCTAGTCATGTTTGGAAGAGAAATGCGGTGCGGTTATTTTGATTTTTCTTTGAATTTATTCGTATAAGCTTTTTTTAAAAAAAATAAAAAATAATTTAATTATTCTAAAAATCTAAATGCTCACTATCAATCCAACAACGTAAGACGCAGAGGCTCAATGAGAGAAAAAAAAATATAGAATGAACCAGATACCATTCTACTAAGCACAAGTTGTCTCATGAAGAGGAGCCGCAGAAACATCAGCTCGCCATTATGGTATCCCATTCAATTCAAACTGCGGGAAGCGTCATAAGATATTGAGACATAGCAAAAGAAAAGTGCACAGGTTTATGAAAACAAAGGAATTATTTTGAAATAAAGAGAACTTTAACTTGTACAAGAGTACACCTAGAAACATGACGAGTACAGATGCAGACAGAGTGCCCTGCTGTATGAATCCATTGAGTGGTCAGATAAATTTGTTTTACCGCCACAGCCGTCTTTCAAGCAGTGAAAAGCCTTTTCGGAGTCATCTGTTGAATAATAAACCCCACCGCAGTGCGTGAGAAAATGATATCGACCAAAACATGCGTATGCACGATGTGTACTGTGGTTGCCCTCACAGGCAAGATCCACACCTCCCTCTTCAATCAAATCCTCACCCTGTTTGATACGCATGTCTACATTGTTTGCGAGTTCCTCCGCTTTCATATCTTCCACCGTAGAATCCTCTTCTGTTGGTGTTGCGGGTTGCCGATTCTTAGTGAACCACTGCTGCACCAAAAAAGGAATGGCGATAGCGGTCTGTAGCAGACCCTCCGCCATTTTCCAAGTGATCTGATCCACGAACATAACCCGTGGAATCAAATCGGATTTATACACAAAATGATGAAAATTCGACCGCCACCCGCATTGCTCAACGTACTGTGCCAACTGGTAATTCCCAACAAGCGGCGCACCGAATGTGACGCACCGTAACTTATCTTTCATCGTTTCCGGATTGGCACGCAACAGTCGCAACGCGAGCAGCTGCGCAACAGCCCCGCCAAGCGAGTGCCCAGCAAACACAAGACGATACCCTTGTCGAACATCCTCCTGAAGCTGTTCGACTGGTAGCAACGTTGCCTCCGCCTCGCCCACAAACCCGCTGTGCACACTGTATTCCCATACTTTACTCATACCGCCATGCAACACATTACCGCCCGATAAAACACCACCACATACATGAGACCATTGCATCCGCCGGACTGTACCGTAGCGGAGGTTCACCTTCAAGGTTCGAGCGTTATGCGTGCCGGGAAATGCAATAAGCTTCACACGACCAGGCGCCTCGAGAATGGTGTACCTAGCCGTCACACGCACAATACGCAAAACTCGTGCATATTGGACATCTGAAAGGGCAAGTGTCAGCGATGGTGCCGCGTCGTACGCGTACGCAGCGGAGGCTGCCACTGCGGAAAGTAAAATGTCTTGTGCATCGCGTGTATATGTGATGGAGGCAAACGCATCAAGCTCTTCATAACGCGGGAAGACCGCACGAAATGACGCCTCTGGTTCAGATCCACCTTTTTCATACACAAGCGTTGCCTCGTGACGTGCGGCACGTTCCTGCGCTTCAATACGCGCAACAATACCCGCCGTTTTTTTGTTTATCCGAACCGAACGCCACACGTGCGCTTTTGTCGGGGCCGTAGGCAAACCGCACACGCGACACTCCGCGCTATACGTTAGCAAGCGACAAGTCGGGTTCACACAGGCATTCGCCATATCCGCTGCGCGTCGCAAAACATAAAGGCCCCACGAGAGTGTGCCACGGTGGGGAGGCCGACAGATCTGTGCCAACGCACGTGGGATCGCGCAGTTATCACACACACGAACAGGGGGCGCAGACATGTTCACATGTCTCTTACGTGACCAACAAGAAGCACAAACAGCGCGCCAGCACCTACGGCAGTGGTGGCGTACGCCAGTGTACACAGGTTCCTGGCAAGTCGAACAGGTGTGGCAATCACACTCTTCCTTGACGCGGGTGCAAGAGACACAGGTGCGAGTTGGGAGTAACGGGTCGCGAAGGCATACAGCAGCACTAGAGGACCACTGCGGCTGTGAGTGTGTGTAGTGATAGTCCCGCAAAGGAATAGATCGGGGCCATTGCGTCTGTGTAGCCATGCAGGCAATCAAGAGGATCGGTATAGGATGTTTGTAAAACGAATCAACCAGAGAAAATCCCCTTTATACTACACAGATTAAGGAGAGTACAACAGAAAAAAAAAAAAAAACAGGGGAAAAATAATAGACAAACAACAAGATAGAAGTAAAATGCAAAAAAAAACAACAACAACAAAAAACAAAAACAAAATAGATAGGCGCGGCAATAGTGACAACAACAAGAAGAATAGTAAACAACCGACAAAAGCACCAGTTACTTCTTCGCATACAGTGCGACAATAGGCAACAGCGTATAAAACGCTTCACGCAGTTCCTCCTGACTTCGCGCACCCATCATACTCACTTTTCCCGTAACAAACACTGTGCAACTCACCTGCCAGCGGTTGCCCTGTGATTTGCCCATAAGTCGCACAATGCATCCACTGAAACGGTCGGGCTCGTAACTGCAGAAGACACCTTGATGCTGTGCAAGCGCATCGAGTCGAATGGGATGTCCCAAGTTGAATCGCGCCATGACAGAGCGAACGCGAAACTGAATAGTGCGCACATCGAGCGAAAGAGCCTTTCGAATAATACGCGCGGCGAGCTCCGTTGCCTGGCGGGCTTCACTCACACTAGACGCGCCAATGATGGACATGAAGCCTGACGTGCGGACCAACACAACAGCCGTTGGATCATGCAGCCGCATGGTCGCCACTGGCGTGCGGCGCTGCGGAATAAATTCCACATTGCGCGTTGCACAACTCAGTGCGCGGAGGTCCACACCGGCACCCATCTTCGCTTGCGCAATAATCCCAACAATGACAGGAAGCGTGTCTGGGGCAGCGTTTGGGAAGAGCTCTGAAATGGACGGCACTGGTACGGATTCATCGCCTGCCGGGAGCGCGGGGCTCTCGCCGGGCGCCGAGGGCGGCGGCAGAGTGCCCGCAAAGGCAAAGGAGAGCGGATCGTCCGGCGCCAGCGCCCCCGCATCGCCTGTCTCGAGGAAATCATCCCCGTCAAAGTCAAAATCTCCATCGGAAAACTCCCCCTCCATCAATGCCCTCTCTTTCTCTCTCTCTCTCTGTTTCTCACTCACGTTATGTTTGTGTATATATATATATATCTATATTTCTATATATATATTTATTTATGTATCTATCGGGACTCGTCGGCTATACAAGAAGAATTAGAGAAAACTTAATCCAAAGCTGACCTTCGCCTATTGTGTTCGTATCCAAGAATAGAAAAGAGTGAATGGTAATAATAAATATAATAACAATATATAGAAAGACAAGAAAAAAAAATAAGAGTGAGAGAGAGCGAAAAAAAAAAGGAAATGGGACAAATAATGATTCAATATATGTACACAAATCTGTACAATATTAATAAAACAATTTTTTTTTATATATCAGAAGAATGAATTTTTTAAAAAGGAAAAACACTTTCATTTGTATGACAACAATGTATACGTATTAGTATTACTCTTAATTACTTCTGTCAACTTCATTCCATAACCAATACCACAACGAAGACTAAGAATCAGCAAAAAAACAAACAAAACAAAATAGCACGAAACAGCAACACGTACTCCCCGCCTTTCTTTCTTACTAGTTCCTTCCACTGTTATTTTCGTGTTTTGCTTTCCCATTTTATTTCTTCTGCTCCTTCTGCCAACAACACCTCACTCCATGTACTCAAAAAGAGAAGAAGAAAAGCAAACAGAAAGGCAAACAAAAATCCATGCTGAGTAAAACTCAAATAGTATGATTTTCCATTCTTTTAGCTTCACTGAGTTATCGCTATTTCTTCACTCCTTTAAATATTTAAAGTGACCTGCTCATACCCATCGGCTTCCGTTAGAATGATTTCCATCCCGTATATTGCAGCCACGCTACGAATATCCTGCATGCAGTCCACATGCATACTCCGACTCACGCGCAGGCGTTTCCCCTCCCAGTCGTACTCGATCCTCTTCAGTCCATGAAACTGCTCCACCGTATTTAGTGCAGCTTTCAGCGATGTCTCCTCTCCACTGCTGCAGAGAAAGAGTGTGGTGAAGGTGTCGGTCACCGCAACGGTTTGCTTCGCGAGGGCCGTGAGGTCACGTGCCGCCTGTGCAATGTTCTCTGCCGTGGTGCCAGGCTCAACCAGAAGTGTCACATGCAGTGCGTAGGAGTGGCCGTGGCGAATGAGAAAGACATTCACCAACCGCGGGGTATCGAATTGCTGCAAGACACGCCGAACATCAGCCACTTCATCGGCGCTTTGAAAATCGAAGAACTCCAGCGCACTCCCGCGCAGCACGCGCCAACCAATCTGGCAAATGCTACCAGACACACAAAGCCCTGCTAGACCGTCCACACCAGGGACACCAGCGCAGTGCCCTGCAACACCAACAAGCGCAACCGCGCCAGACCAGGCATCCGCTCTGTGGTGATATGCATTCGCCACAACCACACGGGACGCGGCACGCTCACCCACACGTTTTGTCCAGCGGAATAAGATCTCTTTGCACACAATAGAGGCAACAGAGATCCACACCATTGCCCAGAGAATACGGACATGACCGGCAGCATCGATCTCCGTGACGTCAAAGTGTGAATGGCCGTGAATGCCGTGATGACTGTGATGAGTCTCATCACATCCGTGACTCAACGAATGCCCACTGCTGTGAGTTGGGTTTGAGGAATCTTCCGAATTGAGGTTTTCAGAACCTTGCATGAATCGCTGTACCTGTGACCGGCACTCCTGCAGAGACTGTATGAAAAGCGCGACGCCGCCAAAAAGCAAAATAGCGGCCACAATCACTGCACCAGCGGTTTCAAGACGACCAACGCCAAATGGAAATTTGCACCGCGGCAGTGGTTTTCCAGATAAGGTGACTGCTATATACGAAATAACATCTGCGACAAGATCGACAAGCGCATGAAAGCCATCGGCGACGAGAGCGACAGAGCCTCCACTGGATCCGACTCCTATCTTCACTACGCTAAAAAGGATATTTGTCCCGCCGCCTACGATAGTGACAAGTTGACACCGCCGAAGATTATCGCCTTTCATGTGTGCCTCCAATTGCCCATGATGATGATGATGATGATGACATGAGCCGTGACTATGACTCTTTAAACTCCACGTGAGCGCTCCGACACGCAGAGACAATGAATGAGTGCTAAGAACCCGGCGGAGCATTAAAATACCCTGCCACTTTCTTATTTTATTGTCTTCTTTACACGATTTGGTATAATCTGTAACTACAAGGATAGAAATCTACCCATTTTTTTTTATTTATTTAGAAAATACAAAAAAAAAAAGAGAAATAGAGCTGTATATGAGAGTGTACAATAAAGAATAGTAGTCGAATGTATATGAAAACACAAAAAAGAAAAAAATATACGCACACACTGGGAGACAAAGAGAGAGATAAAGACACGCGCACAGATATGTACAAAGCCAACCACACCAACACACAATCGGTGTATAAGAAAAAGATAGAAGGCAAAAACAAATAATAAAACGTAAGTGAATAGTACACCACCATCCCTATTGCTGCATCGCTTCACTGCTCTCCGCAGTGACAGTGACCTCTCGCAGCAATCCACCACGCTTTAGGTGAAAGCTCAGCACCAGCAATGGCATTTCCCACTCCCCATCCCTTTCACTGGCTCTCTTCACCCCTCCGTGTGCTTCGTTGTACCGCTTGTAGTACGACATCGCGGTGAGTCGGCACTGCGCCTGGTGCTCACGTGCGGCTTCCGTCATGACCGCGTAGATCTCCGCCCGCGTGTGGATCTCCTGCCCATTCACCGCAATCACCAAATCCCCAGGCGCAAACCCCACAGCTTCTGCAGCATATCCACTGTATACCTTCTCCACACGAACCCCACCGCTGTTGTGATCGTCGTGCAGCTCAATACCTAAGAGTGGTGGCCGTGCAGCCATTGCGCAGTGGTGCGGTGCGTACACTTCAAGAGCTTCCAAACGGTTCTCAAACCGATACATTCGCTCCGCAGAAACCTGTAAGCGTCGAAAGCCATCAGCGAACGAGTTGCCACTGCTACCACGGTTAGGTAAAGGGCGCGCTGTCGCGGTTACCGCTGCTCGTCCACTGCGAATTCTACTCGCGTGGCTGCTGTTGTTAGGCTCATGACTCTCTATGGATTCGCGCAGGGCGGCGCAGAGTTCAGTGCGCAACGCCTCCACGCGGCTATCGGCATACTGCTGCATTTGTTCCGCCACGGCCGCTATATCCCCCCGCACTTTTTCATCCGTTTCCCCTCCCTCTTCTTTTTCCACCTTCCGTCCCTTGTTTTCTTCTCGCAGGGCAGAAACCTCGCCATCGATATACTCCGCATGGGCCGCAATGCCGCGCTGGAGCTTTCGCACGTCTTCCTGCACACTCTGCATGCGTGCCTCTGACTCCTCGAATGCATCCGCGCGGCGGCGGAGTCCGTCCACGCTACGCTGCAACTTTCCCGTCTCGGACTCAGCCGCGACTATTCGCTCGCACACGGCGTCAAGCTCCGCCAGTCTCGAGGCGAGCGGCTCAGAGATCCGATCCGCGTTCTGCTGGACCTCACGCAGTGCCTCCTGGAATCTCGTGGTGAGGTCGCAGAGGGTTTCCTTTTCGGAGGAGAGGCGTGCGATCTCGCGCTGCTGGGCGGAAAGAGTCACGTGGTGCTGAAGGCTCGCGTCGACGAGGTGCTTGCAACACGTAAGAAGCACAGAGAAGAGATCCGAGTAGGGCCCGGCGGTGTCAAAGTTGTGGCGCTCAAAAAATCCCTGCAGCTGAGCCAATGTACCACCGGCAGCCGCGAGATCTTCGGCGGAAGCTGCGCTGCCATCGCTAGCGGGGGACTTGCCGGAGAAGAGCATTGGGGGCACTAAAGAAGACAACCGTATAAAAGAAATAAGGCGAATAAATCAACCCCCTCCCTTTATATATATATGTATCAAATTCTCTCTTGTGTGTTTATGCGATCGGCTTACACTTAATTGCTTTTTGTGATTCTAGGTAAAGGTTTACTTTTTACCTTTTGCCCTTAATCCATAAAAATTTTTACAGACGGATAGACTGAAACAAAAAAAATGAGATTCCATTACAATGCAATATTTATAAAACTAATTGTACCAGTTATACTTTATTTTCCTCCTTGCTCACGTCACAATCTCCTGTTTTTTCTTGACAGAATCATTTTTTCAGCGCAAAGGCGAAAAAGGAACAAATAACAAGCAAAAATAAAATGAAAGGCAAATTACACAGATATATATATATATATATATATATAACACAGTTCATCAATACCTGCTGCAGTCCTTCACCTTGTTTGATTGTTAGAAGTTTACTTTTCCTTCTCCCCCTTCAATTTTTTCCCTCTCGCTTCCCTTTTCCTCAGGATTTCTCCCTCAGCCACTCCCTTTGCTGTATTGCGTTGTAAAATTATCTTCCCTCATTCCTTTTTCTTTCCACCCGCTTTTCTTACTACCCTCTTTCGCCCTTCCCATCTCTGTGAATCACAATTTGTCACTAAATGTGCTCAGGGCTTTCTGCACTTCCTCTCAAGTATGATCATCATCAATTACCGGAGCGCCTTAGTTCTTCTTCCACGCAGGTAGGCAAAATTGACATTTGTTCTCTATCCCCCACCAGGTCATAGTCCTCATGGGTAATCCCCAGCTAACAGCTACGGAGGCAATTTGGCAGCCTTGCACGGCATTGAGTACGTTGGCGAGAATGAAGTCCTCATCTCCCTGGAGCGGCTCCAGCGCAGAGGCGGACTGCCACGCACTAACCATCGCCGTGGCCCCGGCCACACAGCCGCGTGTCATTGACACTGACAGCGGCACCATTGAGGGGAGAACGCGCCGGGCTTGGCAGGCATTCTGAATGTGGAGCGCTCCCCACATGCGCCGAGGAACGGAGGCGCTGGCAAAGACACGACGACCAAACATAAACACAACGGTTCCCTCTGACTCCCTAAGTATAACTCCACACAAAGACATACACACACACACACACGCAGAGACAAAAAAAAAAAGACCGAAAAAGGAAGAAATAGTAAAGGGGATGAGAAGCGGAGGTAAGCACGAAATAACAATATTGCTCAAAAAGAGCAAAGAAGAATTGATTAATTATCTATGTACGTGGATAGTGGGGAAAACAAAAAAAAAAAAAGAGAGCAGGCAAAGATACCACTAAATGCAGTATTTAAAAGGAATAGCTCGCAACAAAGAGGTTTGGATAGCGATCAACCATCGAAAGAGAAATATTCATAAAAATGTAAGTATTCTACTAGTAATACCACAATCAACACAATGAGGGTGATGATTGCACTTATAATAGGCACGTTTCACTCTGGGTTTGGGTGGAGCAAATACATTGTTAGGCAAAAAACAACCAACCAACAACATATATATATACATATATATATATATAACCCATATGTATTCAGCACAGCTCAGAATGATACATATAATGCCAAAGGAACATTAGATAAAATACTTTGGTACTTTGAAGTTGGGTTTGAAAGGCAGCAACATGTGTACGGAAAGAGAGGAAGCTATGCCATACAACAAAATCGCTGCTGACATTTTGACTTCAGGAGGTGTGAAATATATACATATATATATATATAACAAAACAAAAGCAAAGTCAATAACTCACAATTACCTAAGAGGCACAACGATAAAAAAGAACTCTCCCCTCCCCCACCCAGAGACACACACACACACACACACAATATATATAAAAAGAAGAAACCCCGCTTGCAATGACTTGTCCGAATCTTCGTCTAGTGCCTTACGGGGTATGTGCCTCAGCCCGACGCACAGTCACGACAGACACCGCACTCAAAGCAAAGACACAGTGTTCTATTGCGATAATATTTTTTTTCTTTTGTCTAAGAAGAGAGAGCATTAAAAACAAAACGAAAAAAAAAAAAACAACGCCAAATAAATTGCAAAAAACAAAAAAAACAAAAAGTAAATAAAAACAAAAGACAAAATTGGGGGTAGAAAGAGCGTTGAGAACTGTATTTAGCGGTAGAAAACAATTTGTCCTTCTTTTTTTTTTTTTTCTCCCATGAAAGCATACCTTTGGGATTCGGGACACGAGCTGCCGCACATGTGCGCACAAAGATGCTACATAAGATTACAGACACGCGTTTCAGATAAATGAGAACGCAGCAAAAGAAAGATTATGCGAGTGAGCTTAAAAAGTGGGAACAAGTGACCAAGCAGCCACATCCCGACCACACATTGTTAAGATTGATTCCGCTTATTCTCTACTTCTTTAAAGTTGAGCAAAACAAACCCCCACTCCACGTCTCTAAAGTAAAAATCCCTATCATTTGCATTACTCCTACATTTTTGGTAACTACAACAACAACTATAACATATAGGACAGCCATCATTTTTCCTTTTTTTTTTTCATAAAATAAAGCTAAAAACGAAAATCTTTCTTTTTTATTATTATTTATACTTCAAATGGCGCGCACAGTCACTGGACAACAATCCATTTCGCGTTCTTCGCGTGCTTCTGTTTCCAGTACTTCAGACCGCGCCAGACATATTCCACCTTCCGTAATACGAAAGCTGTTGTAGAAACACAGCATAGCACTCCCACTACCAATTACTGCCCCCGCCATGACATCATCAAAATTGTGCCAATATTCTCGCGTGCGGCTTACCGCGCAAAGAAACGCAATGCAGAGCGGAGAGAGGGAGACGAGAAGACGGAGAAAGTTCCCGCCACGCGATGAGGGGCGAAGATGTGCAAAGAGAAAAAGTGCGAGGACTGTGAAGATTGCAAAGGAGAAGGAGCTGTGCCCAGAAGGGAAAGATAGACGACCTTCGCGCAGTTGCGCCTGTGTGTCGCCGAGCCGGCAGTAGTACTCCGAGACTGACACGCCACTTGTCTTGTTTTCCACGTAACTGTTCTCATTGTAACCAAAGCGACGAAGTCGGTTAAGATAATCAGGCCGAATTCGACCAGTGTACAATTTCAACATATTTACTAAAGATTGCTGCATTGCGGCGGAGATAAAGTGGACCTTTATCCATGGCCACAAAGGGCCACCAAAAATGTAGATCGTCCCCAGGCAGAAGAAGAGTACGAATACAAACCAAAGCCCTATGAGCCAAATAGGGAAGGTCACGGCCTCTACGAATGGATAATTAATTGCCGGGTCATTCCAACTAAATGGGCGACAAAAAGGCGGGACTGTCAAGTACACAACAGTGGTAATGATGAGAATGACCAGAGAAATAACAAAATCCATAACTTGATACCGCTGCCAGCAAGATTGTAAAGTTTCAAAGTCAACGGAGTTCATTGTGGTTTGCCTTGGCCTCACTTCGCTTACCTATAGTTTCCGAACCTTTTATCCTTAATTTACCTGTTCGTTGCACTAGACGCGAATATACTTTCAAGAAAAGAAAAAAAGTTGTGAATGCCAAGTTACAACAATGAGCACTGTATCGAAACACCGCTAGTTCACAATATTAAAAAAAAAAAACGAAGAGAAAAGGAAGGCGGAGAAAGAACAATGGACATTAAAAAAAATCATAAAAACACACACACACACACATACACAATGTAATAGGAGTAATAAAGTTCAGTAAAAAAAAAAAAAAAAGAGGAACCACTTATACAAAAACGTATAATGTGTTGTTATATTTAATAAAGTGTAAACTTGCCAGTCCTAATAAAGGAGTATTTCTTCAGTGGTGGAATATCTTTTACCGATTTCCCTTCCATTATATAACTCATCTCTTTCCAAAAAAAAAAAAAAATTGCTTCATTCACAATACGGCGACTTATGACCAATGTCGCACAAGTTAAATCTATTCATCCTTAATTTTTTCTATTATTTTCTTTCTCTTATGTTCTGTTCTCAATAAATTTCCCCCAATCAACCTCGACTAGCATTCATATATGATGCCACATACCGCATTCAAGCAAGTTTATCAGCAACGGGGTCGCCCCTATTATCTCGTACACTATGTGTTTGAGGGGGCACTGCAGAACTATGCACAGTGGAATGCGAAGAAAGAGCCATAGTTGTTACAAGACCGTACTTCATACGATTTCGATGCGCTTTATAGGCTTTTTCATCAATGTCTTGAATCGCAATACTCGCAGTAAAGTAAAAAAGTATTACCGTAACGACAATAACTGTAATGCTCGAATCATACCATAAACTCGACAATATATCCTTAGCACCACTAAAACTTATTCGAAAACCAATAAGATTTCCTACAATAAGTTCAAACATACTCACAACAGTACCAAAGATTCTCAGATAGCGGTACAACAAGGGACGCTGTGACAGTGTCATATGGAGTCTTCCGCTCGGGTGCAACAAAACCTGAGTTACCAGTATCTCTGGTACAAAGCAACAGCACATGATACCAGCCCAATACAAAAGACGAAGCTCAATATCATGCCAAATGGCAATAAAGAAAAAGATTGGGAAAATGATAAAGTATTTGTTCTTTCTACCACCCATCGGAATGTACATGTAGCGCGTAATCCAAAGATTGAACGAAGCATGCCAGTTACGCCAAAAACCTTGAATGTTCACCATATTACTGAAGCAAGTACGCATGTCTTCTGGCACGTCAAAGCCGTCAAGTAAGGAAAACAAACGAAACAGTTTCCAGATACAATTAAATTTCAGCCACAAAAACGCTAATGAGAGATACAGTATTACAAGTCGTCGCGTAAGGGAAAGAGTCTGTAAGGCAGTCCCCTCTAATAAAATGGCAGAAATATAGATATAATGTACAACTGTTGTCATCAGTAAAAAACCTGACAGCGCACGCAGAGCGTACTTTATTAATGCCGCTCGATCATAAGCTTGTGTTGGCACTCTTGCGTAAGATGCATAGGCATTAAAGGAAGACATTGGTCCAGTAGCAAATAAAGGCGGGTAAAGCAAATATCCAAGGTAGCTCAACAGATTGTATTCCAAAGGTGGACGCGGATGCTCTGTGCGGTACTTGTAGCATCTCAAACAGTCATTTTGATCACAATACTCCGTATCCAGAGTTAATGGGCTACGCGTGGGAGCATTATTCAACTCACGTAATTGCGCACAATCAATACACGTCGCATCATGTATGTACGCTACCTTTTCAGTTTTCTCTGCACCAGACATAGCTGCCTCACAACAGTCTGAGTTAAATGCTATCATGCGCAACAAACTCATATTGTAATGCACAGACCACCGCACGAGTGAGGAGGTGCTCCCACTAAGAAAACTTATACCAAGCCTCTCAAAGCCATAGACATCGAAGTAGTGATTCAAAAAGAGAACTCCTATATGTACGCTCCACATAATGAACGTGAAAAAAGCAAAAGGTAACCGACGATGCAACGGCAAGACCAAATAGTAGTTTCCCAAAATCAGAAGTAGCGCATAAATAAAACCCGGACCGCTCATCCCAAATGCTACAAGTAAACCCGTCACGATGTGCAATATATGCAGAGACGATGTATTTCCATACTTCGCGCGTCTCCGCAGCTGACGTGAAATATATAAATACATGAGAAAAAAAGGCAATAAAACAGGAATGGCGAGAGACAAATTGTACCATTGAAGATCGGCAGAATCCATCCCAGTCGATAAAATCCAACGAAAAGGAATCCACGGCGGTGACATGTGATTCGCTAATAACTTTTTGTGATCACTCGACACAACGATCATGTCGTACACGCCTAGGTAAGCCACTGCTAGGATGAGCGATCCCACGTACACCATGTACTCCAACGAGTCCTTGCGAAGAAATGTATCTGAAGGCGGCAAATCCGCTTTTGCACCAGATAGCATTTCTTTAGTGGGAACATCTACACGAACACTGTGGGAGGAATGGGAATCTCGCACCGAGCTCTTCAAGGGTACATGACTCATTTAGAATTGTATACTATTTCTTCACAGAAACAACAACAACAACAAATATATATATATATATATATATATATATATATTCAGGTCTGAGCAAAAGAATAACAAATGACAATGTAAGCAAAGTGTGGATGGACAGACACACACAAAGGACACGACACTTTAGTCCTTGGGCTTTATATAGCACAAAATAAATAAATAAATAAATGTTCATTGAATTTTCGTTTGATCTTTAACTAAAATCAACAATATCAACACACACACAAAAAAAGAACACCTCAGAGAAATCATCGATATCTGATCTTTCACTTTATTGAAGTAAGGGGTACACCACACAACCCTGGCAGCTTCCTTAAAGTGTCAAGTAAGCACCAGGAAAACAAATCAAAACAAACAACAAAAAAAGAATTGATTTGATTTTTCTGAACGAAAAAAAAAAAGCAAACATAATTATGCATAAAAAGAAGATCGATTTATATGAAGACACCGGCGGCTTCAACTAATACATTATCCCAATAGCAACAGCGACTGAATAATAATAATAATAATAATAATAATAACGAGAAGTAAGGTCCCCACAGCCGCACAAAACTCAATAAACGGTGTTTTCTCCACACACAAAGTGAAATATCTATATGTATATATATATATATATATATATATATATATATATGTAAACACAGTTATGCTGTAAATAATTCTAAATATCCTCACAGTTTTTCAATACATTAAGCCAAGGCGTTTCTTTAAAATCATATACTGCGCGGCTTCAGCATCTCGACCCAAAATGGACATCGAGGCTATAAAATATAAAAATACGAGAACAAAAAAACGAAATCCAAACCCAACAGAATGGAATAGATCCGCAACTCTCTTGTATATGGAAGTTTCACTTGTTGCGTCGGCTTTCACGCGCGCGGATGCATTCTGATAGGAGAAACCAATGAGATTCGCAACAAAGAGACCAAATATTGTAAAGACTCCGCCAAGGGAGCGAAAAAATCTTTGGTACCGCGAACATCGCATAAATGTGAATCTACGAGAATTCCAAATGTGACTGACAAGTATTTCCAACACGAATATAAAAACCACACACAGTGCCCAGTGAATAAGGTTAAGCGACACATCATGCCATAATGCAATAAAAAAAAAGATCGGAAGAATGTTCCAATGCTTCTTACTGCTTCCACCCATGGGAATGTACATATACCGCACAATCCACAAGTTAAATGACGCGTGCCAGTCACGCCAAAAGTCCCGAACACTGACCGTATTGCTGAAACACCGCCGCATATCCTCAGGAACGTCAATGCCATCCAAAAGAGCAAAAAAGCGAGAAAGCCTCCAAATAAAGGCGAACTTCACCCACAAAAAGGCAAGACAGTAATAACACACAATCGTCCTTTCCGAGATGCTGAGGGAAAAGAAAACTGAAGGAGCCTCGCGGAATGCATTTATGTACAAATAGTGTAACATGATTACAATAAAAAGATACAATGCCAAAATGCGAGCGGCGTACAAAATCTTTTGCTTCCCAGAAACCGCTCTTGTCGCAACCTGACTGTGGGATACAAATGCATTAAAGGATGACATGGGACCTGCAATGTATAAAGGAGCGTAAAACATATACGCCATGTAGCTGAGTAGATTGTAGTCAAACAGCTGTCGCGGGAACTCTGTGCGAAATTTATAACATCGCGCACTCGTGCCAGCACAGCAATAAGTGTTAGAATGCGAACTAGCAGCACTGCTAGCATTGGCCTCCCGCATCAGCGCGCAGTCCACACACGCAGTGTCGTGCTTGCGTAAGGCCCGCTCTTGCTGCGCAGGACCATCATGCGCGGCCCAAAAGAAATCCATGTTGAAAGCAATCATACGCAATACGTATAGATTAAACGTAGAATGCCATCGCAGCAGGCGCATCCAGAAAGTATCGATGTATTGTACCACAGAGCTACGCTCAAAACCTTCAGCATATGCAACGGTGAAAAGCAGACCCAATTGCATTACCCACATGATGACCATAAACGAATTATATGACACCTGGAGTTTCACACACAGTTTTACGAAAAAAAAGTTACAGATAGTTATCACCACTGGGATTACAAAAGCTGCGCCATGAAGAACTGCAACGTAAATAAGTCCCATAGTTGCATGATAAAGATGAAACCCGATAGCACATCGGGTTCCACTGCTTTGTCTCTTTGCAAAGCAAAAGCGAATGCAACTCGACCCCGAAATGATGAACGCCATAAAGAACACCAAAAGCCACAACGATCTATCCAAGTACCGCCACTGGGTATCCGTTGTATCATACCCAAGAGTGGCAAATGGAAGGTTTGAGATCCAATCCCACTTCACTGGGCCCACTCTAAGAAGCGGCCCAGAGCGATACGAGACATCTGCCACAACCGACCAGCCGTAGCACACGCACCCGAGCAGGTACAGACCGTAAAAGCCGTACTCGACACGGCGCCGCCATGACGCAAGGGGATCTTGGCAAATGGGTTTTTCTGCGGACTGCAAAGAGTCATCCGATTTTAACTTCATGCGAACAGCACAGGAATCGCTAGGTGGGAATGGCCTATCGCGACTCGTAGAGCGCGACATTTGCCAATAAAGTGTAAGGGAAATGAGCAGCAACAACAACAACAACAATAACAACAAAAATCCCTCACCTCAAAACGGCGAATGGGCCGGAAAGGTAATTCCGTTGGTGTGCTGTCAAATAAGGAGAAACCAAAGTTGAGGTTAAGCGCAAACTCGTAGTAGTGGATAAGCAAAAAAAAAAAAAAAAAAACAAAGAAGGAAAGAAAGAAAAGAAGGCGACGAGGGTAAAACGAATATCAAGATTTCAAACAACAATGAGACACATAAAACACGCACACACACACACAAAAAAAAAAAAGAGTAACAATGGAGTGAAGTCGAGAGAAGCAGTGCTATGAATCCGCTGTACAAATGAATGCCCTGCACTCTTAGCAAGTGAACCCCAATCCTTCCCACCATTCCCTCATGTCTGTTGAATGAACCAATCAGTAATGCCCAAGCCACATATCGGCCCCAGATAGACCATGTTTTGTATTGCTTTTTCTCACTCTGTGGAAATATATCTGCAAGTGTATATATATATATATATATATATATAATTGCAGCAATGTAAGAAAAAAAAATAAAGAAGATACTATTCTCAAAAATCTCCTCATCATGTACAAATATCACACCATGTGTTCTCCTTTATCAGTGCTACGCAATGAATCAATATCCCAAGCATTCTTTTACTGCCCCTACCAATACAGTCTTACAGAAAATCATACCAGGAACCATGCGAATAGGCATAGCCATGAGAGGAAAATCGACGCAGTTGAACTGACATTCCTCATCCTCCACAAGAAGTTCTCTCAGCACACCGCTCTTCATGAGCATACTAGACATAGTTCCAGTTAACACCTTATTCTCAATGGACAGAAGAGGAACCGTTGAGGGGAGAACGCGCCGGGCTTGGCAGGCATTCTGAATGTGGAGCGCTCCCCACATGCGCCGAGGAACGGAGGCGCTGGCAAAGACACGACGACCAAACATAAACACACGTACAACTGTTGTTGTTCAATAAAATAAAGAAAACAAACAAACAAAAAACAAAGAATAATAATAATAAAAAGAAAAGCATAAAAGAAGAAGCGAAGGAGGAAGAATAGGAAAGACAGGAAGTGCAACAATTATAGAAAAAAAAAAAAATATATATATATAAAATGTATTCGGAAACCAATGCAATACGAGGACTATCTCTATATGAGATGATCGGAGAAAGCCTTTCAATGAGTCTGAAAGTTTTCTCGCCAACAGAATAATCCTCAAACAATTACCATCGCATATCCCAAAAAAGTGGATAAATAACAATAAGAACACAAAACAAAACAAAAAAATCCCATTCGTATCACCTAAAGACAAAAGCGGTAATACAGAAAGAGACCACTGTCATTGGCACCGTAGATTTTCACTCCAAGTGCAGTACTCACGATGGACTAAAACGTAACTTCTCTCTCACATTCTTTTCCATTTCCAAAGAGAAGAGAAGACTACTTCGAATATTAATAAGAAAAAACAAAAACAAAAGAAGCTTCCAACTATCATACATCAAATGGTTTATGTAATTAATTTCATTTTCCTTTATCCCCAGATCTTCCCGTAACCACTTTTTTTTTTTTTCCTCAGAACCGTTCCCTTTCACACACACACCTCCGTTCTTCAAAAGAAAAAAAAAAAAAAAAGGGAAAGGAAAGGGACTACACAACAAGTCTGTGTGCGTTCCAAGAGAAGTTACTCCAACTTCGTGCAGAGGTACACTTTTTTCTTTTTCGGGGTAAAAAACATATGATCACCAATAAAGGCAAATAAAAATAAAAAAAGAGTAAAATAAATGAAGACAATACGCAACAAAAATAAACGCAAACAAGTTCCTTTTACTTAGAAGCTCGTGCATTCTTTTTATTTTTATTTTGTCTGCGCCAAGAAATGGCTCTCACGCTGCGCAGTGCAAATAAACCAAAGGGAAACAGTTACACTGAACATTTCAGAATCCGCCAAAAGTTTCTTTTTTCGTTTCTGGCGTCGTGAAGAGCTCATTGCGGCCCAATTGTTACACAAGACGTAAATAATAACAATAATAAAATATCCAATGCAGAAGGCTACGATGAGTGTTGCATAGGGAATCACAGCTTAAAAAAACTTGTGCGCAAAAGAGAGTCCACGTCTTTAAAATAGTAAGTAGTATAGTAAAACACTAAAAGAAATGCACATCACATGGTCAGACGAACATATTTAGTAAAGGAACAACAAAAAGCCCTTGCGCTACTTCAAGTGATTATCATTGAGCATACCACGATTCCTGTCCGTTACTCAGTTTTTGGTTTCTGACTCTGAAGATACATTGCCGTTGGCTCCTGGGATATATATATATATATATATTTATTAATGGATGCAGGATACTTTATGATACGAAAAAAAAATCTAAACTTTCTTCTCGCGGAGAACTCTTCACCTTCTACCTTCAAGAGCCCTCCAACAACAAATAAAAACAACTTTTTTTTTTAAAAATAAAAGAAACAATAATTTGGAAAAGAAACAAATGCGTTTTTGGTAAAGCACATCTTAAAAAAAAAAAAAACAAGGGCACCGACAAATCCGTGTGAAGATGAAAAGACAGATATTCATCAATAGGCAAATTGCCGTGAAAAACAGAAACATGAGGCATTTCCTATTTCTTCTTCGCACGTGCATGCGAGAAGGGGAGGGGGAAAAAGGAAATCAGTTATATTGTTTTTCTTTACCATCTAGAAATTGTTAATCTATGGGTTCACCACACAATCTTATATATTGAGACAATGAATGATTTAGTCATATCATTTTTTTTTTAACATTTTATATTTTTTCGCCTCCTCAACTTATTGATTAAAGTTTTTCCTGATATTTAATTATCAGAAAAAAAAAAAAACAAAGGGTGTAGGTGGTGCGTCTAAATTAATCTCTTCTTGTCTATGCGCTGTTAGCGTTTTTCTTGTTTCAAATGCGGCTGAAGTAAACAGTCCACAATAAAATCCACGGCAAAGCGGTTTATGACAGTTTCACATAGTGCATTGACAACGGAATGCTTTGCTGTGATGCTCATTGGGGTACACTCCAAGAGTAAATCCTCATGGAGGTCCACCTCCGATGCGATCCACTCAATGAATCGCGATGATTCGGACAGGGGGTTTAACGGTTCGCGCAGGGATTTTCCCAATGCATCTTCAGTTGTGTTATCATCTAAAGAAATCATACGCATGAGCCTCTCGTCTTGTGCGCTCTGTGCGTATGCCTGTGCGATGACTCCCATTCCCCCTCTGCGCACACATTCCTTCCGCCGCACTCGTCTCCTTTCTCTCCACTCACTAAACTCCTTCAGTTCCTCTTCCACCTCCGTCGCCTGCGGTGCCCCTGCAAGACCAAAGGACGCGAGAAGGCACCGCGCCACTCCCTCCGCTCTCTTTGCCGGCACGTGCGGTGACGGGCCCGGCGTCGGCGGCGTGACAAACTCCGGCGAGACTCCGTTTTGCTCCGCCACTGCGAGTACCGCGGGAATTTTATTATTCACTGGCATGACATTCTCCACATCTTCATCGTCGCTGCTCTCGAGCATTTCAATCTCAATCACCCCGGCATCGCTAGGCGCGGTCTTGCTGTGGCTGTGCCTCTGCTGCCGCAGATGGCGGCAATAGCGTGACTCAAACTGCGCAAGCCGCTCTGTTCGCGTGTGCGCGACGTGCTCTCGGCTCTCCAGGAGAAATCGGTGCAGTGCGTTGCTGCAGCGGTTTGGCACTGGGGAAAGGCTATCATCACACACATAGTCCATTGACAAGAACTATGGCAGCAGTTCTATTATTTTTATTACTTTATTTTAGGTGGTGCTGAGGGTGAGAGAGGGTTTTCCAGTATTTTTATCGTACTCGTATTCTTTGTATGTTATTGCTGAATATACCTCTATCCCAAGAATTCGCCCTCCTACCGTAGGATGAAGAAGAAAGGAAAAAAAGCGGAAATGAATACATATCTATACCGAAAAGACAATAACAAAAAGTGAAGCGTACGCCTCCAAGTGATCACACGGCAAAAGTAAATAAATCACAAAACCTACAGAATAAAACTACCTAGACCCAAAATATATTCAATAAACAAAGTAAAAATCCGCTTGCTTGCTTAGATCTGTAGCCAGCACACAAAAATAAAAAAATAAAACTAGCCGAAAATAAATAAATTAAACAAAAATCAACTCATCTGAAAAGTTATTAGGAAAAATATATTTTGAAAAATTAAACCTAATATGATAAAATCTAAATGTAAACAAACCTATATACCCCATTGAAAACAATAATAATAATAATCCATAAAAAAGTCAAGCAAAAATAAATTACTTTTGCCTTCTGTCTCTCTGTCTGTTTCTGTCTATGTCTGTGCCCATTCATTCCCTATACCATGTCCCCGTCGTCAGAGACTGCGAGAAAGTTCAGTGATGGCGGACGCCACAGCAGCCCCGTTCCCCTCTGCCCCTCCTCACTCCCCCCCTCCGCCTGCTGCGGCTGCGGTGTGAGTCGAAACCCCGGCGGACTCCGCGCTGCCCGCCGCTGCCCGCCCTTTCGTGTCTGCGGCCCCGCGGCCTCTGCAAAGTCGCCCTGCTCCACCACCGCCGCACTGCGCAGCACTGCCGCGAGCGGCGCCCGTCGCGATGGCTCCGGGTCTGTCATGGCGTTGAGGAGTTCAATGAGATGGCGGTGCAGTTTCCCACAGGACTTGCAGCGCGAGCCGCGACGCTCGCGCGCAATGAAATCGTCCACTTCGGCGGAACTGTTCGGCAGCGCGGCGAGAACGTGTGCGTGTGCCGCCGCGCCGCGAGACCGAGCGGTTTCTCGCTGCGAAGAGTTCACATTCTTACCGCGCGCGGTATCGTTGGCATTGACCTTCGCATTATTTCCAACTCCGAGGACCTCCTCGCGGTCGTTGCGCTGCGTATCCTTCGCCTCGCTCTTCTCGTCAGTGCCCGGGCACTTCGCTCCGCGGCGAATGAAGGACCGGCAGAGGAGCTCCTCGCGACAGCGCCAGGCGCTTGGCACGACAAACGGTGGCTTTGTTACATTTCCCACTGGGTCCTTTGCGCAGGCGCTGGTCGCTGTGCCTTCGCCCTCGCTGCACTCCTCGTCCACCCACTCCGCGCCAAGCGGGGCGTCGCGCCGTTCTGCCATCGACGCGTCCAACACAGAACGTGAGAGAACATACTGCATCGTGACACCGAGACTGAACACATCTGCCGCGGGGCCGTACGGTTGCGATGCGTCGCTCGCAATCACCTCGGGGGCGGCGAAGGGAAATGTCCCGCAGCGATTACTGCCACTGAGTCTCCCGAGGCCAGTGGAAATGCCGTAGTCCGCGAGCTGAATGCGCCACGCGCTGGCCTGTGGAAGATACGCAACGGCTCCCACGCGACAGCCGCTGCTGTCGAGCGGAGCCACAAGCACAGCTGGTGTGGAGTGCGCTTTGTCGTCCGGAACTTCACATGACGGGCGGTCGGCGAAGAGGACATACTCGACAAGATCATTCCCATTAACGGTTTTGTGAAGCGGGATTCGCCCCTCTCTTTGTTGCAGGAGATGTTGCCGTTGCTGCTGTTGTTGTTGTTGCATCTGCGGGTCTGTTGTGGTGGTTGGCATGGTCGTGAAAGTGGCAAAAGTTGAGGATTTGACAAACGTTGGGGTATTCCCCGCCCCACTGCAAAACAAGACATTTGCCGGTTTTACATCCCGGTGCAGTGTTTGAATAACTTCATGCGTGTGACGCAATCCATTCACGAGGGCATACAGAATAGCCACAACGTCCCGTTCCCGCACTGCCATTTCCACTCTTTCCTTTACACTTCTCCGTTCCACACGCGACGGTGTCCCGCGAGTGGGGCCCTCCGCATTGCCGCGGACTCCTCCCTTGTCCCCGGGGCCTGGTGGCGTGTCGGACATCCCCAGCGCCGAAAGGGCCTCGCTGCAGCTTGTCGGTGTAGCCGCACCCGCAAGGCTTTGGGCTTTCGCTCGGCTGCTGCTCGCTTCCGCAGCGCGGCGGCGCACGTACGCATCGAGCGAGCCGCCCGTGCAGAGGGACAGACACATGTCAACATACGGCGCCACTCCAAAAACCCGCAGGTCATCTTCGCCGGCCCTTGCGCGCTGCTGCTCTCTTTCAAGTGAGGTGAGGATGAGCCCGCCGCTTGGTGCCGCGCGGAGGTCGGGGTGAGCAAAGTGAAATCCCCAGCACTGCACAACGTTTGGGTGCGGGTTGCAGCGCATGCACTCGAGGAGTTGGAGCTCGCGCAGGAGCATTTGCCGCTTGAGCACCGCGCGCTGCCCGCCAGTAGAGACGCACGGCAGAACCACGCGCTTTACGGCAACGGCAGCGCAGCTGCCAATCAGCATGACGGGTCGCTGCGTGCTGCCGGGATTCGGCTGCTCGTCTTGGTGCTGCAGCTTGCGCTCCTGCAGCCAAGCAATGCGAACAGTGCCAGAGGCACCGGCACCGATCTTGGAAGCCTCTGGGACTTGGGCGAGAATTTCTTCGTAGTGGTTTAACTGAGTCCACAGCATTGATACGGTTACTTTTCGTTTTCCTTTTACGCTTGCGTTTGAGAAGTCTAAGCCTAATTTGCAATCTTCTGTGTAAATAAGTATTTACAAAAAACAAGATTATATGAGCAAAAAAATCCATTAAATAAGCAAATGCTCTGTAGCCAATAAATAAATAGATAAATAATATATATATATATATATNAAGTCTAGCAGATGTAAAATAAAAGGAAATATGTGCCGCAAAGGGATCCCTTTTCGCTAATCTCTCGTCCTCAGAGACGCTCTCACGCCACCTGATTCATGGGTCAAGATGCTTCAGCTTTTGCCTTTCAATAATTAAACCTTCCCTCTCACAACATCGTATTTAGTTCTGCTTTGGGATTGCCCTTGCCACACCGTTTTCCACGACAAACTCCAGCTCAGGGCCATCGTCGTCATCGTCTTCGCTGCTCTCCTGCGGCGTCCGCGCACGCTTTCTCCCATGGAACTGCTCGTCCTCATTCGCACTTGACGAGGGCCCCAAAACCGATTCCTGTGGATTCATTGGGTACTGCTGCTGATGCTGGAAAACGTAAGGATGGGCCGTATTGGCGTCGTAGTAGCCGTTGCTCTCCATACCCGTGACGGCATGGTTTGCGTGTGACGAGCCGATTTGCTGCTGCTGCTGTGCTGCATTCTGCGCGCTGGATTGGTACTGCATCTGTTGCTGCTCTTGCTGTTGGAGCTGCTCCGTGTAGAAGGCATATCCTTCGTCCGCGGTTGCCGCGGCTTGCCCCCCAGCGCTGGCCGCGGCCAAGTCACGCCAGACGGCGTAGCTGCGGAGAAGGTACTGGTAGTACTCGTGGTACTTGTGCTGAGGCGAGGAAACAAAGGCGAAGTATGAGTTAAACCGCGTCTTGCTCACGAGCTTGTGCTGGTACCGGGCACCATCACAGGAAAAGACAACGTACTTGGCAACCAGCTGAATGATATTGTCCTGTTGTTCGGTGATATCACTGGGACGCAAGTCAATTGTGTTTTCCTCCTCAGCCTGCTGTGGATATTGCTCTTGCTGACTGTAATAATAACCCTCAACAGCCTGTTGCTGCGGCTGCTCCACTTGTTGTGGAGGATAATAATGTGACACTGGCCCCCCACCGTAACTCATTTATCTAATGCGCTCCCCACCCTTGTTTTCCTTACTTTCGTCGTAGCAGATGCTGTATCTAAACAGCAACAAAAACAACAACAACAACAAAAAAAACTCACACGCAGAAAAAGAAAAAAAAGTGAGGGAAATAGCAATAGATAGTGTGAACGGTACAATTCATTTTACAAAAAGAATTCCAAACAGTTTTCCTTACCTGAGATACGGGAATATGATAAAAAGTGTAATAATACCACGTGTGTACAAGAGATTAAGCGCCAATAAACAAAAGCCATCTCGCAACACTCCAATTCTCCAACCAACCACACACGCACACATACAGAAGCATAGACAGAAAGAGAGAGTGAGAGAGCGAGTGAGAAAGAGGGAGAGAAAGAAGACACTCTCAGCTGCTCACTCCAACTCCTCCTATCCTTCCCATAAATCACATAGAATTATGTATCATTCTCCATTCCTTGATTTACTGTTACGGTATAGCATTTGTAGCACATTCTGTAGTCCCAATTGTCCGCCTTTATCGCCACTAACTGACTGCGCACCGGGTATCCGCACCGATAACAGACAAATGTTTCCGGCTTTCCTCCAATCTGATAAAGCCGCAGGTCTCCGCGACGACGCCACGCGTAAAGCGCCCGATCTGCACGGGGCGCATTGCCTGGATTGTGACTGTCAAACGTAAAGTCCTCCTCTGGCCGCGTGCGCGTATCCCCGGGCAAATGACGGAAGCGCTCGTGCTCACGTTGATGCGTCGGTGAGGCGTATTGCGCCGCACCGATACGATGATGTAGTCGGTGATAACCTTTCGGAAAGTGAAAAAATTTGCGCTTGTTGTACTGTGGGCCTGTTTGGTATTTTTGTCGAATGCTTTTAGCAGCAGCACGACGGAGAAGAAAACTTCCAACACCGCCTCGAATGTTTCCCATTATTTTATCCCCTCCCCACCTTTTCGTGTGCTTACCCCTTATAGAATAAGCGCCACTTTTCACCAAAGCATATACATCAAGGTATGGTGTTGCCAAGAGAAAACAAAAAATAAAAAAAAATACAGAAAGGTAGAACAGCTGTCTCAAAGAGTAAAGTAAAAAAAAAAAAAAAAACTCATAAAAAGAGAGTAAATAATTCAAAGAAAAGCAAAAGAAAATACAAAGCATGCATTGCCTCCCCCTATCCAACCCTCAGCCTTCCTCTCTCACACATATGTCGAACTGAGAAAACTATATATATATATATATATATATTGCTTGGGGAACGGCGAAAGAATTATCTCTCCCACTCGTATTTGAATAAATAGTACCAGAATGACTTTAGCCAAAGCTCCTGCTTTATGCCCATCACTTTTCCTCTCTCTCCCTCTCTTTTTTTTTTATTGCCTCTCTCTCTCTCTCTCTCTCTCACTCTCATTCTCTTCTTTGCGCGCCTAGCACTCGTATATTCTTCGAATGCAGTCAACCGAAGTGCTGTGCCCTGTCACTGGGCATGCGCCCTTCTCCCGCACAGTCACCAGCAGGCATGGATAGCACCCGACCACCCCACTCGTCGTACAAACCGCTGCGTTTGTCACGCGCCTGGAGCAAACAGGACACATGCCAGGCGTTGGTGCCGCGGCACCGTCCGGGACCGCCACGTCCACTCCCCACTGCGGCGGCGGCGGCACTGCCAACTCCGCGGCCGCATCGCCCGCAAGAGCGCCAGAGCCCTGTGAGGCCCCGCGGCCATTCGCACCTGTCAGCTCAAGCAGCCGCACACCAAGAAAGATGAGAACAAGAAGTACGCGGCCAAGCATAAGCGTACGTTGGGCACGAGGGTTCGACGCAGCGATTTGGTCCGAGCCAACAAGGCGCCGCAGTGCAATGCCAAAGAGACGGTTCAGCGGAGAGGTGTACGGTGTGAGCTCAAGAAGAAAAAGGATTCTGTAGAGCAGATCCAGCCCTTCCGTCAGGACATGGTAAAAAGGATACAATCGCACAAGAAGGCGTATAAGGCGTTCACGTGTTGGGAAACGCTGCGCCCGCGCCGCGCGTATCGCAACGGCATCCGTTGCATTATCCGTTTGCTGAGCGTACCATTTCCCCACGAGTTCCTTTAGATAAGGCCTCAGCGTAAGCAAGAACAGCGTCACATACTTTCGTCGCACATCCAGTGGCCCAAAGCGCAAATGCCCGTAGGACGCACTCTGTGATGCGACAAGTTCGCTTGCCGTGAGAACGTCCGCTTCCGCAACAGCGCGTTCGGCAGCCGGGCGCAGTGCAAGCTCTTCAGCCGATGTAACAGGCGCGGGGCCACAGAGTGCCCAGCGCAGCAGACCACCACCAGAGAGTGGGCGAGAAGGTGAGCGGATAGTGCTACGGCGTAGGCCAAACATCATGTCCGCAAAGGTTGTCCCGGCGTGGAAGAGCAGGCTGTGCTCAAGAAGGGTTTGGAGGACGAGATAGATTTCAGCGTTCCACGGAAGCCACGCCGCAACAGTAGCACTCTTCTCCGCAAGAAGGACATGGGAAAATTGAAAGGCCTTCGCTATCGCGACGTTCACAGAGCTGATTAAGTTGACCTCAATGAAGGTCGGAAGCGGTGAGGCGAGGTTGATTTCAGAAAGAAGATTGCTCTCGAACATGACACTCTCACTATGATGCGTTGATCCCTCCGGTTAATTAACCTTTATTTTTTTTTTTTTTTATGAAGCTAACGTGTCTCGATGCAATGACCTGAGCGTAACTCCAAATACTTAAATCGTGTGAATAAAATAATAACACACAAATGTTTTCTTTACTTCCTTGCTCTGCAGAAATTTTTCTCTGTCCTTTATATTCTTCGCTTTATTTTTTTAATGAAACGAAACAGGAGCGCAAAACAAAAAAAAAAGGAACTTATTCTTATGTTCTTATCTCAAAAAGAAAAATACATGAATGTGTGAGACTCTGCGTTCAATCTCAAAAACAACGCACTGTAAAAGTATATATTCGAATAGTATCTACCTTCCTATCCTACACAAAAGAAGAAAATAAATGGGGGGAAATATATCATCAAATTTTTCCTGCT
>JASANW010001242.1:0-29279 GCA_030849725.1 Trypanosoma boissoni
GTCTGATTACTTTTTGTTTTTCTGGTTTCTCTTTTTTTTTTTTTTTAGGATTAAAGTAAAGGTAGATCTGTCCCAGTCGATTACCCTATATTCCGACTATTATTGATATTCTGTAACTAGATATTTTCTGTATGCGGAATATATTTCTTCACAGGGACAAAATGTTTTTTTTTGATCTGTGGTGCCGACCGCCGGAAGGTCAGTGGAGTGATATTTACGGTGACCCGGTGAGACCTCGAAGGACCGGTTTCGAGTGCCCACTCGACGTTTTGCAAGTGCTGGCCTGGGCCGTTATTATTTTGCTGATTTTTATGCACTCTACGCTGCACGTACCATTTTTCCATGGCTTCTGGTTTGTATTTGTTTTGGTTATCTCCATTTTGCTTTTCGTGATTGTCATTGGCCTGAAGGTTTTTCTCTCAATGAGACGCATTGAGGATCCGAATATCTTTCGCGAGGATCTGCCGCGCCTCGAGCAGGTGGAGCTCACACAAGAGGGGGCACCACCGGGAACGGAGCCGTGTGTCTTTTGCAGACGGTTTGTTCTTGAGAACTGCAAGCACTGCGGTGTCTGCGACAAGTGTGTGCCCGGATTTGACCATCACTGTCGCTGGCTTAACACGTGTGTCGGAAAGGACAACTATGGTATGTTCTGCGCTTTTATTCTTGCTGCATGGAGCGGCATGGCATTTGTTTTCGCCATAGGTATTTACATCATCTCGGATGCCCTTTCGCGTAGGAACAAGTACGAGCAACTCTTAATTAGACGTTACGGGAGCGCCTCGTACGAGGCATATATATTTTTTCTTTTTTTCACATGCTTGCTGTGTTTAGCGGGGATTTGTGTTGTAGGAAAGCTCATTGCTTTCCACATCTACCTTTGCTGCGTGCATCAAACAACATATCAGCACATGTTAGAGAAGCGACAGCGACGGCGTGAAAAGATGGAGGCACGGGGTGTATTACCAACACCGGTGAATACAAGTCCTTCCCTCTGCTCGTGTATGTCTATCCAAAAGCGTCGAGACTTGCGAAAGTATAAGAACCGGCGAGAGGGTGCCATTGCTTCGGGTGCTGCTGCTCCTGCTGCGGAGGCACGGGATGATAGGTCAAGTAAAAGTAATAGGAACCAAGGAGACGATGGTGGTGTTCTGGTTTACTCCTCCACCGCTTTTAACGCGAGCATTGATCAGACCAGTCACTGCAGCGCGAGTATCTGCCATGAACCCGTTTTTTCCGTTGAACTCTGTGAAGTGGAGTCTGTATGATTTGTATCTCTGTGTGATATATATATGTGTGTGTATTTATATATTTATAACTTTCATACTCGCTCGCTACATTGTTTGATTTGGTAGTCGTTGCTATTGCTTTTGAGGTTTGTTTTTCTTTTCCTTTTTTTACGCGATTATTGTCTTCAGTTTATTCATCACCGCTGCTTCCGTCTCTTGACTTTGCACTCTGGTTTGCAACATGGTAGTACATTTCCCGTTTGTAGTCTCTCTTCGATGAGGCAGAGCCCGGAAACGGCAAGCTGTAGATGTAAAATGATGTGGCATTACGGTCTATGCTTAAGAAGCAAAAAAAATAATCAGAAAAAACATTCGATTAAAGACTCTGTTTAAATGCAATCTGTGTCATTCTATATATATATATATATATATATATATATATAAATGTATGTAAAACGAAGAAAAAAAAAGAAGAAGGCATTAATTGCAACGCGCGGGAGGTATATAAAAAATTAAATAAGAAAAGTAGATGAAGAAAGCCAAAGTCAAATAAGCGGTGAAGAGACAAATAAAGAATATATATTAGAGAATATTGGAAGAGGGAGAGAGAGGAAGAAGTAACAGGCAGTCAGAACTGAGGGGGTCGAGTGAAATGCTAAGTACATATATATATATATATATATATATACTTAGATATAGCAAGAGAAGATCTTTGTAAATAGATACATTGAGAGTTTTTTTGTTGTGTTGTGAAGCGCACATTTTTTTCATTTTTTTGTGACAATTTCTATATGAATAGGCGTTGCAACTTCGTATTTTTATGAGTTAAACAACCGAAGGGTACTCCTGGACTAAGCGTACTCCTTTTTCCCCCCTTTCTTTACCTTAGAGAAACGACAAAGGAAAACGAGAAAAGGCACAAAGAAGGTGTTTTTTATTTTTCTTTTATTTTCGTTCTCTCGGTGTGTGTATGCGTGTATATCACTCGGTGGGATGTATTGTTTTTGCCGGTTGCACACAGTTGCTTGTTTTGTGTACGTCTGTGTCTTTATTGATTGTTGTTGCACTTGAGCAAGATGACATCAATAGAAAACAAAGAAAAAAAGGTTTAACGAGATTAGATCAAATAACTTCCACTTACTTCCTTGTTTGTTTGTGTGTGGTGTATTTGTTTCTTTTCCTGTGTGTGGATATTTGTGCCTGTCGTGTGTAAAGTATATATATATATACATATATATATATATATATATATATATATATACTTACAAATATTGTCTACTCGTATTTATTTTACCTCTCTATCTCTCTTTCTCCCTTACCTCCTCTTTTTTTTTTATACTTCGACACAATGTGTGCCTATTTCTCTGTACTCTCCGCTGCATTGCGTAGGCCACATCTCTTTGATGTGGCGATTCTCTTCTGGACTGAACGCAACACGCGCTGCGTTCCTGAACAGGTCCTGCCGCACAACAAATAGGACCCACACGGGCAGCCGATTGCAAAGCACTACTGGTATTGCAGGCACTACTGGTATTACAGGTATTGCAGGCGGAGGAGAGGTTTGCGGTACCGGCGGCGATTCGCTTCTGCCGCACACGCCACGGAGTCACTTCTCCGCAGTGCCCGGGCACGACAGCGGTGTCCCCTCTATCGTTTCCTCCGGGTGCGATGCCGTGTCGGAGCTCCGCCTGCACGAGTTGGCTATGGGCGAGGAGGAGCGGCGAGTCGCGCGGCAGCGGCGACTGTTTGAGGATCTTATTGCTTTTGAAGGCGGCGCTCTTGCCGATCACGAATCTCTTGGTAGCTTGCTTATTATGCGGGATTTTTTGCACTTTGCACTGTATCACAAGAAGTGGGGTTATTACCCAAAGCTGCATCGCAAGTACCGGCAGCTCATGACCACTGGGTACTTTGACCCGATCCCATTTGGAAGTTTGCGTAATCAGCACGACTACGAGCGCTACGTTGGTAAGATCCACGAGTCTACTCCAGGCTTCGTGACACCAACGCAGCTTTTTCAGCCCTACTATGGGTGGGTTCTTGCAGAGTATCTTGTCACAGTGTTGCGTGCAAAGTTTGATCCACGGGAGCCCCTTGTTGTGTACGATATTGGTGCCGGTACAGGAGCTCTTGCGGCGAGCGTGCTGGATTATCTTGCTGAGCACTTTCCATCAGTGTACGCAATGTGTGAATACCACGTGATCGAACAGAATCCACAACTTATTCAGATACTTCGAAATAGGCTGATATCACATTATCATCACGTGCGGATTCATAATATATCGATTCTTAATTGGCGAGATGTTGAGCGGCGGCGGTGTTTTTTGTTGTGTATAGAACTTTTTTCTGGTATGCCACATGATTGTATTGTGCTCAGCGGTGAAGGTGTATGTAACGAACATTGGTTTGGTTTTAAACAGCATGACAATTTGTCAACAGTACATGAAAGATACTACCCCGCTCGTGATCCGGCCATTTTGCGCTACCTGCGTTACCTCAATTGGCTCCAGGAGGAATCCTTTCATAGTCTAAAGGTCCTATGCCTTACGGGCGGCCGAGAAAACATTGATCCTGTCCCTTTTAAAGGTATCGAACCAAACATGTACGACCCATTGCGTGTTATTCTGACAAAGATGCTGTGGATTCATAGCCCATTCCGCACCTTATGGTTGCCTACAGTGGCAATGCTCTTTCTTGAGACATGTGCAGCATTTTTCCCACGACACCATATGTTTTTGGCTGACTGGTCAACAGTGCGGCAGGCGCTTCCTGGTGTCAACGGACCTGTGTGTCAGTCTAAGGTTCGCATTGCAAAGGATTTGTACTTGCGCCGCCCTGCCGATAGTCTTCAGGGCAACGCGGGGATGGTCGACATTTGTTTCCCGACAGACTTTGAGCATCTTAGTGTGGTCTACCGCGCGGTCTGCGGGCCTCACAAGGAGATATCGAGTCTCACGCACCCGCAGTTTTGGAAAACGTTTGGCGGAGACAAAACAGCACTCTACACAACCGCAAGTGGTTTCAATCCATTGATTGAAGACTTTGAGCCTTTTCACGTGTTTGCCACACATCACCCCTCGGAATTATGACGTGATTTGGAATTAGATTAAAAAAAAAAAAAAACAATGGGGAATTTATATGGACATGAATGCCGTACTAGACCCGAAGGACAAATGATTGCAACGGAGATCAGCAGGGTCAAAGACATATACCCAGGTTAAAACAACAACAAAAAATAAAATAAAAAGTTATATATATGTTCATTATGTTTCAGTCTACTTTTCATCATTTATCACTGTACTGTTGTTCTTTTTTCTTTCTTCTTTTATAATATGTAGTCTATTTTTTTTTTATTTCGGTCAATAGGAAAACAATAAATTACAAAAGAACGAATATAAAAAAGTAGAGGAAAGGGATATAAAACAAGGAATCTCTATTTTTTTTCTTGCCGTTGCGCTAGAAGTACGTAGTTAATTGGATAGAACGGCTTTCGAAAACACGGTTTTAGAGCAGAGAAAAGGGAAGAAAGGGTAGTGGACGTCTGTTTAGGTTGGACAACTCCCATTTTGGAAAAAAAAAAAACATTTTTTTTTTTCCTGTGTAGTATCCTAGTTTGACGATAACCTTATTCTCGCTTGACCATCTACTCATAGCTTTTTGACAACATCCGTTCTTTTTTTTATATATTGTGTGTATAAGTGGACTCGTTTTACAAGTCTCACTCTTATTATTGCTCAGTTCTTAGTCTCTCTACAAAAAAGTAAACTTTTTTTGTTCGTGCGTGTGAGTCCACACTTTACTATTAGTGAAAAAAGTAGTGACTGCATACCACTCGCTGATAAAAGGGTTAAGGGAGAAAAAGATTTTTTAAAGAGGCGAAGTTACGAGTTGAAAAGAAGTGTGGTTCCAGGAGTGGTACACACCTAGAAGGGAGATCGATTCCAGTACGTTTCACTGAGACGCTCATTAAGGATTCGACTTCAGGAAAAAGAGAAAAAAGAGAACGAGGAAAACGAAAGTTTGAAAAGAGTATATATATATATATATTTGTGGACATACTGTTAGTGGCAAGGTGAAAAGAAAAACAAAAAAGAAATACTTATCATTAAACAGTGAAGTCGTTCACAGGAGTCTTTGCGAGAAGAAAACAAGATTGGTTGTAACAAAGTCTAAAAGAAGAAACAGGAGAGAATTTTTTTTTCTTAAGTGCAAGAATCCAGTGATGACTGCTGCCGTTGTGGGGAATCCTGATTCTGTCGCGGAGCCTTCACTAACTCCCCCGCTCATTCCAGATGAAACCCACGCCTTGGTTCTTTCAGCTCTTCGCGCAACAAAGGATCCAGTGCTACCGGGATCAATTGTTGCATACGAGTTTCTTGATCATGCCTCCAAGTGGCACTGGGCCATTGGCTCTGTGCTGGAGCTGGGAGATCACCGCGTAAAACTGCAGGAATGGCGTGCAGAGAACCGACAAAATGTTGGAATTGTTGACGCGCTACTGAAAGAAAAAGAAGCGAAGGAGGCGGAGCTGCGTCAACGACAAAAAGACCTTCTTGCATTGCGCGGGGCGCTTGCTGCGGTGCGACGCGATAATGAGACTGAGGTGGCCCGTGTGAAAGGGGTCGTGGAGACCTCGCGCCGCGCAGTGAATAATTTAGAAGAGGAGCGGCTTCGCGAGCTATTCAATACACGCGTACCATCGCCAGCACTGCGACTCGCACTCGAGGTTTGCGTCGCTATTGTCGACGAAACTTTGATAGAATCAACATCATGGAGTTGGGAAGAACTGCGTGCGGCTGTGCGAAGTCCGTCTTTTATACAAAGGCTACTTGATTATGATCCCGTCAACGAGATGAGTATGGAGCAATTTAATCTTATTAATGAACAAAGCATGGATAACATACGCACAAGTCGCGATCAAATGCGCCACACACTCAGTGGTGAGTCTGTATCCACCTGTATGACAGTGATTCCCGTATTTTTTGACTGGGCCGTCGCACAGATGGAAATGTTCTATGTATACCAGGAGCTTATCTCTTCTCAGCATGATGCTGATGAGCTGCAAGATTCTATTACAAAGCATATCATAAGTATGAAGGAGCTCAATGCGCGAATTAAACGTATTGATGAGCAGCTACGTATGTACGGAGAGGGTGGAAACGTACATAATGGCGACAGTAATGACCAGAGTCCTCCGTCCTTCACTACTAAACTGGGCTTCCGCAAGGAAGACAACCTTTCGCCAATCACCGTTCCGCGATCTTCTATCATTGCCTCTATTAACAACAAAAGCAATGAATTCCTGGTGCTTGAACCCGAAGAGACTCGAAAAGTTGAGTGTAAAGCTACCATACATCGTCCGTGGCTATATGCGACATTGCAAGATGCCTTGGCAAAACACAGCAGTGAAAAGGCTAAGCAGGCAGATATATTGCAGCAGATGCAGGACAATGAACGTAGCATATCTGACAACAACCTTGAGCTCACAAAGGAAATAAAAAAGGCACAACGCGATATCGCACAATTACAATCAAAACTCGATGATGAAATATCAGCGTCAGCTAAAGCAAAGCAAAAAAATTTGGATCAATTAAACAAAGCCGCAAAGAAGGAAGAAGACCTTACGGACCAGGTTGAACGGCTTCGCCATCACATAGACGAACTGAACAACCAAAATAAGTCATACGAGGAAGAATTGGCCAAAAGCAATAAAAACCTTACGGAGGCACTCGCTACCCTTAATCAAGCAAAAAAAGATATAAGCCAACTACAAAGCAACGAAGAAAATTACACGCGCGATTTAAACCTCCAGAAACAACGTATCCTTAAAATCCAAACGCAAAACGACGCGCTCACACAAGAATTGCGAGCATTCCGACAAAAGCGAATGGATGCGATTGCGGAGCGGCAGCGTGAGGGGTTGTTGCATGACAAGTCACCTTTATTGGGTCCTAGTGCAGAGGGTGCTATAGAACCTACGGTTATAGCAAGCGAACCCACTTACTCCGTGACTCTAGCTGAGCTGCAAAAAGAGCAGTCGAATGCAACGAGGTTGGGTGATGATATGGTCAGCAAAGAGGCGGAGATTGAGGAGCTCCGCACTAATGACTTGAGTCGCACCCGTGCACTAGAGGAGCAGAACGAGGGACTGGAGCAGTTGAGCGCTGAGAAGGAAGAGTTGGTGGCAGAGTTAAATGCATTCCGGCAAAAGCGAATGGATGCGATTGCGGAGCGGCAGCGTGAGGGGTTGTTGCATGACAATTCACTTTCATTGGGTCCTAGTACAGGCGGGGCTATGGAGCCTACGGTTATAGCAAGCGAGCCCACTTACTCCGTGACTCTAGATGAGCTGCAAAAAGAGCAGTCGAATGCAGCGAGGTTGGGTGATGATATGGTCAGCAAAGAGGCGGAGATTGAGGAATTACGCAACGCTTCAAACCAACTCCAAAGTGAACTCAACGAGGTGAATAACACGATGAATGGCCTTAATGTATCTTTGCACGAAGTTAACGAAAAACTTGAAGCTCTGACCACCGAAAGAGAAGAACTTGCAAAGACACTTGCTGACCGGGATGCTGAGATTGAGGAACTCCGCACTAATGACTTGAGTCGCACCCGTGCACTGGAGGAGCAGAATGAGGACCTGGAGATGCTGAAGGCTGAGAAGGAAGAGCTGACGAAGGCACTTGCTGATCGCGATGCTGAGATTGAGGAGCTACACGGCAGTGATCTGGAACGCACCCGCACTTTGGAGGAACAGAACGAAGGACTGGAGCAGTTGAGCGCTGAGAAGGAAGAGATGCAAAAGGCACTTGCTGACCGGGATGTTGAGATTGAGGAGCTCCACACTAATGACTTGAATAGTACCCGTGCACTGCAAGAACAAAACGAAGCACTGGAGCAGCTGAGTGCTGAGAATGAGGAGTTGAAAAAGGCACTTGCTGACCGGGATGCCGAGATTGACGAGCTCCGCACTAATGACTTGCATCGTACCCGTGCACTGCAAGAGCAGAACGAAGGACTGCAGCAGCTGAGTGCTGAGAAGGAAGAGATGCAAAAGGCACTTGCTGACCGGGATGCTGAGATTGAGGAGCTCCGCACTAATGACTTGCATCGCACCCGTGCACTGGAGGAGCAGAACGAGGGACTGGAGCAGTTGAGCGCTGAGAAGGAAGAGATGCAAAAGGCACTTGCTGGCCGCGATGCCGAGATTGCGGAGCTACGCACCGATGAACTGAATCGCACTCTTGCACTGGAGGAGCAGAACGAGGACCTGGAGATGCTGAAGGCTGAGAAGGAAGAGCTGACGAAGGCACTTGCTGACCGCGATGCCGAGATTGAGGAGCTACACGGCAGTGATCTGGAACGCACCCGCACTTTGGAGGAACAGAACGAAGGACTGCAGCAGGTGAATGCTGAGAAGGAAGAGTTGGCGAAGGCACTTGCTGACCGGGATGCTGAGATTGAGGAGCTTCGCACTAATGACTTGAGTCGCACCCGTGCACTGGAGGAGCAGAACGAGGGACTGGAGCAGTTGAGCGCTGAGAATGAAGAGTTGAAAAAGGCACTTGCTGACCGGGATGCTGCGATTGAGGAATTACGCACCAACGAGCTGACTCGCACCCGTGCACTGGAGGAGCAGAACGAGGTACTGGAGCAGTTGAGCGCTGAGAAGGAAGAGCTGCCGAAGACACTTGCTGAACGCGATGCTGAGATTGAGGAGCTGCGTAAGAGCGACAAGGAATACGCTCGTGCATTGGAGCAGTTGAGCGCTGATAAGGAAGACCTTGCAAAGGCACTTGCTGACCGGGATGCTGAGATTGAGGAGCTGCGTAAGACCGACAAGGAATACGCTCGTGCATTGGAGCAGTTGAGCGCTGAGAAGGAAGAGCTGCCGAAGACACTTGCTGAACGCGATGCTGAGGTTGAGGGGCTGCGTAAGACCGACAAGGAATACGCTCGTGCATTGGAGCAGTTGAGCGCTGAGAAGGAAGGGCTGCCGAAGACACTTGCTGAACGCGATGCTGAGGTTGAGGAGCTTCGCACCAAGGACTTGAGTCGCACCCGTCCACTGCAAGAGGAGAAAGAGGATCCCGAGCAGTTGAGTGCCGAGCAGAAGGAGCGGGGAGCAGAGGTAAGAGCGTTCCGGCAAAAGCGAATGGATGCGATTGCAGTACGTCTGCGTGAGGGTCTTTTGTATGTGAATCCTTCTTCATTGGATCGTAGTATAGAAGAGGCGCTAGAACCTGCTGTTATTTCAAGCGAGCCTGTATACTCAGTTACTCTTGATGAATTACTAGAGGAACGCGAAAGGGTTGAGAAATTGTGTGGGGTGTTGTCGGTGAAGGAGGAGGAAATATTGCAGTTGCGGAGAAGTGATTATGATGATGTCGAGCGAGGTGCACATCAAGTGAAGGAGCATACGGAGTCTCTGAAAGAGGAAGTAGGCAAGCTGAATGATCAGCTTGAACAACTACGTTTAGAGAATGGTGTACTGGCGTCGGAGATTGCCCGTCGTGATGCTTTGTTGGAGGGTCAGGGAAGGACTTTGCTTGCTGACAAACCTCGAGGTATATTGCGGCGTCGTTTGGAGTTTGAGGAAAAAGAGGTGGAGCAAATTGATGAAGTTTCGACCGTTAGTCCCAGGCGATACTCAAATGTGGATGATCTATTCGCAGAGGAAAAGCGTGCGCGTTGCGCACTGGAGGTGCGTGGGTTGGACGGCTTAATCTCATGCGCTGTGGCGGGATACATCGACAGTGGATTACAGCACCAGTTTTCTAGGGAAGTCCTACTCGAAGAGCTTGAAATGCGGGCAGCGGAGTACACAGATATGCTTGAGAAGCTTGAGGAGATGGTTGGTCTGCTCGAAGAGGCACGTCAGGCGGAATCTCTGGTGCGCAGTGCGTTCTTTGCACGCGAAGAGGATATACTTGAGCTGCAGCGTCGCCTGGACGACAAGATGCGCCAACGCGATAGCAGTGGTGGCGCGTCGCGTGGTTTTCCGACGTCTGCGCGACCGTCTCTGGATAAACCAGGCCTTGGGCGGCTGGAGGATATTGGCAGCGCGGAGTACTTCGCCACGCGTGCACATCAGCTCGAGGAGGACATGATGCGCCGCGAGCACGAGCACAAGGACGCGCTTGACGCGCTGAACCGCAAGATTGCCGAGCTGATGCTTGAGCTCGAGGTGAAAGGGAGCGAGTACACGGAGACGCTCGGCAAGCTCGAGGACTTTGTCGGCCTCCTCGAGTCCGCGCGGGCGGCGGAGAAGGCCGCGCTCGTGACGCTCGAGACGCGGGAGCAGGAGCTCTTCGAGCTGCAGGCCGCGCGCGACGAGGAGACGCAGGAGCTCGAGCGGACCGTCAAGGAGCTCGAGGCGCGGCTCGCGCAGCTGCAGGACGCGGAGGACTCGGGCGACACGCCGGCGGAGACGGGCAGCCCACTCAGCAGCGCGGACGCGGCCCTCCGCGCGATGCGCCACCAACTCGAGCGGCTCAAGCGCGAGAAGGAGGCGCTCGTCAAGGAGCTCGAGGTGCGGGACCAGGAGCACGGCGACGCGATGGAGGTGATGAACCGCAATATTGGGGATCTCATGGGAGAGCTCGACACGCGCATTCGCGGATGCCAGTTGTCCGCGACAAGCGCAAAGGATCTGCTGCGCGAGATATCGCTCTTGCGATCAGCGGAGGAGGCCGAAGTCGAGGACGAGGAAGAGGAGGAAGCACACGGAAGGTGAGCGTGAGTGTGATAGAGTATGGATACAGAGGTTTGTGCCTGGAAGGAATGATGGTGAAGGTAAAGGAGAACTGAATGTAATTTTGATTTCAAAAGGGAAGATTGCATTAAAAACGAGAAAAAAAACAACATGTATATGTGCCTTAGGGAGCGCAAAATAGATGAGTAAGCGAAGCAAAAAGAGAGAAAAAAGGATTTTTTTTTTTTTAAAACGCAGGAAATGATTGCTGTCCGAATCAAAAATAAGAAGAAGAACAGGAAGCGAACGGTATTGCAATTCGTTTTGCTTTTTGTTGTTGTTGTTCAGGTGTCCATATGCTCTTGTATGAGTGCCTGTTGTGTGCATTGCCAATGTTTGTCATTTTATTGCACTTTTTTTTTTTTTCATTGTCTATCTGTGGCTTCCGTTTTTTTTTTTTTTTTCTTTACACACTTGCCGTGACATGTAATTTTTTTTTTTCACTTATTATTATTACTATCACTGCTTATTATTATTATTACTATTTGCCTTATTCGAGTGTTTCCCATCCTTTGCGCTCGTCCTCTTTCTTCTCCTTCTCCTCATTCCACTGCATAATCTCACGCGCTCCTCTGCAACACAAGAAACATTTTTTTTTTTTTCGTTTGCTGATTACGTTTCACTTCATTTTTAATCTTTTCCGGCGCAACTGTGGAGGAGTGTCCACAGAAAGAAAGAAAAAAAAAAAAAAGAAGAAAATATACGTGTGTTCATGTACGGTAAATCTGGAGCAGTGGGGCACAATGGAAAAGAAAAGAGAAAAACAAAGAGGAGAAGAACGCTTTGCAATTAACTTTTAATGAGTTCGCCTCCATTCTTCTGATTAATAATTGCTTATATATATATATATATATTGTTACCTGTTGTGTGACAAAGAAAAAGATTTCTATATGATGTTTGAGAGGTGAATCTTGTTTTCAGTTCCCATGCCGGTTTCTACTGGTTTGCATTTCATATTCTTTCACATTTTTTTTTTTTTTCCTTGTCCTTCTGCAGTCTCTGAATTTGCACTGCAAAAAAGGAATAAATTAAAAATGATGAAAGAATGCGGTTTTATGCATTGCGCCTCAACTTCGTTGAAGGAAGTGTGGAGGGCAACAAAACAAAACTCTTTTTTTTTTCGTTATTTATTTGTTTTTTAACCCTCTGTGAAAAGATCTCTCAGTGTTTGTTTTCTTTCACTCTTTCGTTCTCCCCCCCCCCCCCCCAAAAAAAAAAAAAAGAAAGAAAAAAAAAGAAAAAAAAATATTTATGTATATATACGTATGTATAAGGTACGATCGCGATCGGAAGCATATTATAAAGTATTTATCAAAAACTGATGGTAATTTTTTTTAAAAAAAAAAGAATGAGAGAAGAAAGAAAGGGAAAAAAAAAGAAGTTGGACGGAGAAAGAAGACTTTTGGGGTTTGTTTGAGGTTTCAATTTATGCTCTTTTTTTTTTTTTTTTAGCATACGTGTATTAAAGAAATCCCTGCGTGTCACCAGCCATGCAATGTGTTTTCTTCATAGTATACTTTCTTTTCCTTTTTTTTTTTTGTCTTTGCTTTTGCTTTATTTTTCTTTTTCTCTTTTGAAAGATCGCAATGGGAAGGCAGTACGGTGAAAAAAAAAAAAAAGTATGAAATCATAGAAGAACGAGATAAAGTTCTTTTTTTCTGAGATGTGCACACCAATTGTAATGTGAGGGGCATCAGAGGAAACTTTATAAGCGATCATTCAAAAGAAAAACATTTTTTTCTCTGTTCACTCTAGCAAGGAGCATGCGGAGAAAATTAGAGTCTTATTGGAAAAAAAGGGAAAAGAAAAAAAAAAATGTTAAAAAATATAGTATCAAAGAAAAAAAAAAATATATATATATATATATATAAAGAGGGAAATTTTAATGGAGTATCAACTGTTTTCTGGGGGCATATCTGTTCAAAGTCTTTTGATTTTTTTTTTTTTGCATTGTTTTTTTTTTCTCCCGAGTTACCTATAAACTCCCTTAGTAATTATGATGTAATGCGCAAATGTTTTATTTTACTTGAGTACGAATTTTCCTTTTTAAAAAAGGAAAACAAAAAAAAAAAAAGAATGGGTTTTTAAAACTGTTGGTACTGTTGCGTATTGTTATTTCTGTCTCCTGCGAACTCACTCTTCAAAATTCCTTTTTTTTTTTCGCAACTGTCAATTCTCTATTTGTATGGACACTGCTTACAGCCCATTGCTGAGCGGAAGTGAAGATTAATAGTATTCATTATCATCCATAGTAGGCATACCGAGCAGTATTTATCTAATTACTCTCTCCCTCTCTCTCTCTCTCTGGTGAGGGATTTCTCTCATTCTTTTTAGTTTCGTTCGATGCCGCGGCAGTACCGCTACCAAGTGACGCACAGTCTCGCGGACCGCAAGAAGGAGTCCCACTCGCTGCGCAGTCACTACCCGGACTATGTCCCCATCGTCTGTGAGCCAGCGCCAGACTCGGGACCGCTCGCGGGGCGCCGACAGATTTTGCGTGAACTCGACTGTAGTAAATTCCTCCTCCCGCAACGCGCTACGATGCAGCAGCTTATTGTGCTCTTGCGGAGTCGGCTTTTGCTTCCAGAGGATCAAGGTTTGTTTCTTTTTATAAATAACTCCACGCCGCCTATTAGCGCATGTGTCAGCGATTTATACGCGCAGAAAAAGGACTCCGATGGGTTTTTGTACATGACATATGGTATTGAAGGCGCATTCGGTTTTCTTTAGTCGTTTTTGCTAAACGATTTCATGCGGGGGATCTATGGGGGCCTTGATGATAGACATATGGCGATTTCAGTGATTGCATGATATGGGAGGAAATGAAACCAAACTAAGACCAAAGGAACACGTGGATTGATAAGTTCCACTTTGTGCTCTCCGTGTCGGAGAGAGTTGAATACTCTTCTTTGCTGTTCTTCGCTGGGATCGGAAAAAAAAAAAAAAGGAAATCCTTTTTTATCTTTCATTTGTCTGCATCTGTGTGTTTGCGGTCTCTATGTCTATTGCTGTTGCTATGCTCTTTGCAGAGTTCTGGTCGAGGAGTTAATATTCTCTTTTGATTTTTTTATTACGATTTCAGATATTGCACTACCGTCAAATTGACCACCAGTCACCTCTCACATTCTTTGTTTTGTTTTGTTTTCTTTTTGGCACAATGTGTTTATTCTGCCGTGAGTTGGACCATACTTAGTGAGCTGGCTTCTTTTGGAAAACTTCAAGACACAAGTGGTAGTGTTTTATTTTGTTAAGTTTTTCAATTACAATCCCCAAGTTCACTTACGTTTGTTATTTACTTTATGATTCTTTATATATATATATATATATTAAAACTTGTGATTTTTCTACCGGTGTATTAATCTCTCTTCTGCAATTATTTCAAGCGGACAATATTACAACAGCCACAGCAAAGAAGAATAATAATAATAATAGAAAAAGCTTTGTATTAGCTTTGTAAGGGGTGGACATGTTCTACACAGGATGCAGCTACCGCGGTGAGCGCACTGCCGACGGGAAGCGATTTCACGAACAGGGCGTTTTCACCTTTGCCAACGGCGACACATACGTCGGCTCCTTCAACGACGGCCGCATGCACGGTGCCGGTACGCTCTTCTTCGCCCCGGAGCGCGGTGGCGGGCAGTACCGCGGGGTCTGGGAGAACGGCTGCAGTGTCTCCGGTGCCTTTGTCTTTGGCGACGGTCTTGTCTACGGCGCGCGGGCGGGCTGCAGCCCCTCTCCCTCCAGCACGCCCCTCCCCGAGCCCGGGCCCTCCCCGCTCGCGCCCGCCCCCTTCGCGCCCACCCCGCGCGGGTCCTCCCCCTCGCGGCAGGCGAGCTCCACGGAGACGCTGCCGGGCGCGCGGGGGCAGGGGTGGCTCTACTGCCGCGAGGGCGACCGGCGGCTCTGGGCGGAACACCTGCGCGAGGTCATGCCGGTGCTCCCGTCGCAGACAGTGCTTGGCGGCACGCGCGTGCCACAGGCCACGCGCTGGGCGGCTGTGCCGGTCGTGGCGCCAAGCGTTGCAATCGCGGCGAAGATTCCGGCCGCGTTTGCACAAGGGCAGCCGCGCGCGCTTGGGGAGATTCCGCGGGAGTTCTGGGACGACCCGGAGAAGCGGGAAAGCGTGGTTCGTACAACGGAGCTGCCAACGCCGCGATTCCGAGGGGCGCAGGGCGATGGTGGAGAGGAAACGTTTGGCGACGGCCGGCCGGAGATGAACCTTACGCAGCGCATCATTAAACCCGTCGACCCGCATGTCGTGCGTTCCATGTCGTTGGCGACAACGGGAGTGACGACTGTACCGCGGCCGCCATCCGTGCGCGAAAAGGGATTTGTTCGAAACAAGATCTCCAGTGATGAGGCCAAGCCAAGTCCCACCGAGTTGGTCACAGCCGTACCTTTACCAACCAATGGCGCCAATCTCAAAATGGAAGAAGGTCAAGAAACGGGCAGGATTTCTCCAAAGAGTCGGGATGGACCATGTCCACCAATTTTCAACTCCGATGCTACAGTTGTGTTGGAGGAGGGCGGCGCGATTGAGAATCTGTTGAAAATTGAGAAAACGCAAGAGGTCAATGCAACGAAAGAGGAGCAGGTCGATGAACTCCCAGGCGAAGATGTCCCTAGAATCGTGGCTGCGGAGCAAATGCAGTCTTCTGTCTACCCCACTAAGGAAATTTTAGCTGCCTGTGTAGAACCGACCTTAGAAGTGCCTTCAGATGCAAACGAAGAAGGTGACTCCGCTTCGCCTAAAAACGTTGAGCAGTTGGAAAATGCAGCCGACTTGCCTCCGCAGGCTGAGGAGAATTTACCATTAGCCGCTACCGAGAGCGACATTGTGGATACACAAAGCCCTGAGGTTGACGGCTCGATGATGGAAAAGCAAGATACTTTGATCAATGAAATTCGTGCGAATATTATGGAGGGCCGGCCTGCACGAACGCCACTGCCAAAGGAAAACGACGAGAAGGAGGATTCTACTTTATAAAAAGACTTCTCTTGTGGTCATTTAATATCTCCGCGCCTTTGATGTAAAATTGGGAGAGACAAATTTCGAAGAAGGGGACAAAAAAAAAAATTAGAGAGAAAGTTTACAAGAGGATATATGGCGACTATGCTGTATCTACGTGTCAGGCATGGCGCGTTCTTTATATTTATTCTCTCCTTGTGTACGTATGCGTGTGTACACACTGTTCGCCCCAGTTTGCAAGTTTGGACAAATATATTATTGCACGCTTTTAAACCACACTTTTTAGCGTCTATGTAGAGTGCTCTTGAGGTTTTTTTTTTTTTTTATTACCTTTCCTCCTTAGCTACACTTTTGTCGTTGTTTGTTTGGTTGTTGGTTTCATTTCCTTATTGAAGGGCTTTTAATGGCAAGCTTTTTATTTTCTTTTTCTCACTCTCTGTTGTGGAGCCCATAGAACGGGTTTGCGACAATGGCGACGCAGTGAGCCGGAGTTCAGACTCACACTTCGCTCTGCTTGTTACTCGGTTTCTTTTTGCTTCAAGCTGCTCACATTTCTTCCCTCCCCCTCCCCCCCGCAAATAGCACTTACCCCGCGCCTCTTCTTTGCACTATCACTGTGGGCTCTGTAATTCTTTACGCATCGAATCACCGCGGCCCCCCTCGTCTCTATCGCAGCTTTTACTCAAGCATCAACACATTGATCTTGGCGCGCTCGACGAAATCCGTGCCATCATCCATACCGATCTCCCCTGACATTGAAACCGCTCACCAGCCGTTTATCTTCGTGACAGGTGTTCTATTCATATGCCGGCAGCATTGAACCTGCGATGGGTACGTGCCGTGTAGAGCCATACCCTGTGTGCCGATTGGTTCACCAAAGGCTTTTCTGTGGCGAACACTACTCGCATCTCAGGTTTGTGACAGCTTCGCGTTACTGCTGCTGTCGTGTCGCTGTGCCCTTTCATCTTTCTTATGGAGGTGACCGACGTGTTTGACGGGGTTGGCCAGCACGACCACAATACTGAACTTGCGGAGGCGACGCAGTCGGGGGAATTTTGACTGTGTGCTTCAAGGTGCTGATGGGACAAACCGACTAAAGAGATAGTGAAGCAGATAGTGGAAGCGTAGTAATGGAGATTGAGTGCGTGTGCAAAGCGCCCGCCCATCATCACATTCACATGCATTCTACGCGGGCCCACATGTCGACGGTCTCGCTGTCTCTCGCGCTAGGGAATACGATGAGGCTTGCGAAGATAGCAGCAAAAGTACCAATGATGATAATAATGGCGACACGGGGGCACTCGGGCCGGTGCACGCATGCGCGCCGTCATTGGCCTTTTTTCTGGCTGTGGACTGCGGCGCAGAGAATTTCTTTCGCACCAGCAACTCCGGGAATGAGCGCCACAGAAGTACCGGCTCCATTCGCCGTGGGGACGGCGGTGCGTGATAGTAACTGAAGTATTCGTTTCATCGAAGCCCCCCCCCCCGGACCCGACGTTGCGAACCCGATTGCCCCATTGCCTGTGAGAGTAAGAACCAATGTTTGATGATGTCTGCACGCGTCAGGCGATTTCTTTTGCAAAGCGTCTCTTTTTAAGTGACTCACTGCGTATGTGTTTACAAAGCCTCCGCTTGCCATTGCTCCGAGTGTGTGACCAACGCGACAGAGCTGCCCTTTCCGCTGTGTCGCACGTAGCTCGGCATGCAATTCTCTCCGCTCTCGTCTGCAAACCGCGCTATTCACTCGCAGAGACGATTCTGCGGGGAGTGGTGAGGAGAGGACTCAGCGTAGATGCTGAGGCGTGCGTGGGCCCCATTGGGCTTGCGGTGATGACTGAGAGACTGTAAGAGGGAGAGAGACACAGTCGCAGCCCCTGTATTGCGCTCGCATGCATGACCGCCTCGCCTGTGTACATACGGGGGGAATAGGGAATACTACAGATGGAGCACTATGGCTTACGCGTCAAGTTTTATTATTATTATTTTGTACTCGCTTTTATTTTTCTGTTTTCAGTCCTTATTTTGTACGTCTCACATCTGTCATTATCGAACTAATTCACTTTTTACCATATCCCTTTTTTTTCCCGGGCAAGACTTTTTTTTTCTTTCGGTGCGTATGTACATGCGTTTATTAAAAAAAGAAGAAGCATGAAAATATCCGTTTCATCGATGTTTTTTGTTGGGGGGGCGATGGAAGCTATTCTTTTTTTTCTTTTTGAATTTTTTGTGCTTTGTTTCTTATTCTTTTTTTTTTATTATTGGTTAATTTTGGCAGTTGAGTATTTAGTATCAAACACAGACATACCAGATCTCCCTTTCCGACCAGACCTGAGCCCCAGAGAGAAATGTCGTGTATGTCGCAGTCCATCACGCGGTATTCCCTCATCCGCTGTATTGTCTCTTCCGCACAGTTTGCGCGGGGAGAGCTCTGTTTTTACGATAGCTACGCCGAACTCCTCGCGCAGGACGCCGCCGGCGAGACGACAACGCCACTGCGCATTGACTATGATGCCCTCATGCACTTCCGTGTTGTGCGGCAGGAGCAGCTGATGCGCATTGAGGTCCCGTATCGCATTGTCCTGCGCTGGGCCGAAGCGAATGGATTTGCCGCCGAACTCACTGGTGGGAGCGGCACCCAGCCCTCACCGGATGCACCGTGTGCGCTGATTGAGCAGTTGAGCGAAACAGACATGACACACTTTCTGCAGTCTGTGGCGCCTGTTGTTGCTGCGAGCCGCCGCACGCGGTCCGTGTCGCGCGTGAGCACAACAGAGCCGCTGCCGCTGAGTTACTTTCCGCCAAGTCCTCAGGGCAACACTGCCCCCGAGACACAGGAAGAGCCAAACCAGGAAGAAGAGGAGGAAGAAGAAGAAACAGAAGATTATCAGGAATATGAGGAGGTTGAACAACAAGAAGAGGAGAAAGGCGGGGCGGGGGACGAGAAGAGCGAACGCCTCTCGCGCTGCCTTGAGCGTATCGCATCGGATCGCTCAGTGCACCTTGCGCGCGGGAACGCAACGCAAGTGCGCAGTCCCAGCTCTTCCGCTTCATCCGCATCATCGTCCTCGGCACACTCAGCCGCAAGACAGCGACACCTACGTAGGCGAGCGGCGGCGGGGGGAAAGCGGCAACGGATACTTGTTGGAACGTCAAGTGACGGTGGGGAAACACCGGCAAAGAAAAGTAAGGCGGAAAACCAAGCCGAACCCATCACGACACCGCCTTTGAACTTGCCAAGCGCACAGAAACAGACCACATTACCATTGCAAAGTGCACAGAAACAGACCACAGTACCATTGCAAAGTGCACAGCAACAGACCACAGTACCATTGCAAAGTGCACAGCAACAGACCACAGTACCATTACAAAGTGCACAGCAACAGACCACATTACCATTGCAAAGTGCACAGCAACAGACCACAATACCATTACAAAGTGCACAGCAACAGACCACAATACCATTACAAAGTGCACAGCAACAGACCACAATACCATTACAAAGTGCACAGCAACAGACCACAATACCATTGCAAAGTGCACAGAAACAGAGAACACGGTCAACGGCAAAAGCAAAGCCCAAGTCCACCAATGATCTCCCAGGTCATGCTAACGCGGAATATAACTTTGCGGACGTGATGACAGCGCCAGAAAAAGCGGCAATCCTACCCCCCTCTGGCGCAGAAGTGAAGAAAATGCTTGTTGACCTCGAGGAGATTCTTCCGTGCAAGCGGCGCACAGGTGCGACGGGCAGGGGGCGACAGATGCAAGCGAGGAAGACTGTGAAGTCTCGTATGTCAAAAGCTAACATATGTTCTACAGACGACTCACGCGTAGTGGACAATTCTGATGCTGCAGTCCATACCCGGGTAAAGGAATCTGATGCCGCAGTCCATACCCGGGCAAAGGAATCTGATGCCGCAGTCCATACCCGGGCAAAGGAATCTGATGCTGCAGTACATACCCGGGCAAAGGAATCTGATGCCGCATTCCATAGTTGTGCGGAGGAGTTAGTGAGTGCCCCTACGGAGGAGCCGACAACGCCGCTGCTCGACACGCGGGCATTTTACGACTCTCGCAAAGCGGCTGCGGCAGCGGAGCAACAAGCGGTGCGGAAAACAAAGAGGAGCGCCAGAAGCAAGAGATCGAAGGCGGTGCCCATCTCCACAGAGACAGCGGAGGTTGTGCGGCTGCGCGCCTCAAGTGAGTGTCCTGCGACAACTGAGCCGGGGGTGCGGGTGCCTACGCCACTCTCGTCCCCGCTGCCTTATGCCTGCACGCACTGTGGTACAGCTGGTTCGGGTTTGTTGGTCAGTGATAAGCGAAAGGACCGCTGGAGACGCGTTGTGCGGTGCCTGGACGGACTCTCAGCGCATCTCACGCGGGCGCGTACGTGTGGGGAAGAGCTGCGCGGGCTTTTTCTCGTCATGCTCGAGGACGCGGAGGTGTAACCGGCGAAGACCGCCTTTTTCCAGGATTATAGTTTATTCTTTATATATATATATTGTTTGTTTTGTGTATGGATGGTCGAGTTGACGTCCATTTACGTATTTATTTATTCATTTATTTGCTTTTGTATAAGCACTTTGGTTTTAAGGGAATTGGTTTGTGTCCAGCAGTTATTATTATTTATTATCATTTGCCTTTATTCATTACCCAGAATACCTCAGTACATTATTTATACCAATCGCTGCCTTAACCAGCGTAACAGAAAAATATAGATATAGACAGAATTACAGAGGAATGAACGAAGGAAATGAAAAAAGGGAAAGGGGTGGGGGGTAAAACATATAGAAAACAATTAGATCCCAGAAGTATAAATATACAAGGAATGTGAAGAGTGTATTTATTCTGGATTCAGTGGATCTAACTCACGAAGAAGTGAGTCATTGCTTTATTTTTTTTTATTTTTTCTTTTTTAGCTTCTACTTTTCTTTCATATTTAAACGTATATGTACGTATGCATCATTTAAAAAAAGTGGAAGCACAATAGGTCTGATTCAAGTAGGAAGATGGAGCGAAGGTTCGGGGTTGAAGGACGAGGCAAGATGGATACCCGTCGCTCTCGCCGAATGCCCAGTAGCAGACGTAGCAGTCGTCTTATTGGCTTTGCTTGTTGCTTTTCTTTCATTATATTTACCCTGATTTGTATGACTATGAGTGTTTCTATATTTAGTGTTAGTGAACATTTACTGAACTCGGAGATCAGTGAAAGAATACCTACGCATGCTTCGTCTATAGGTCGTGCGTTCACACGCGTAACATTCGTCATGGACGAGAGTTTTGCCCATGCTTGGCTCAAAGTTACCACACGGGCGACATACCCCGTAGAGATTCACATTGAACACTTGGTTAAAGATGATGGTACGGAGACCCCGCGTGTTGTTAGTCGACAGACAGGAAACGTTCGTGCAACGTTTTATGGAAAAAGTTCACTAACTTTAAAGTATACAAGTCGTCGGTCGGTACAAATTCATAGTGAAATCCCTTTCAACTTTACTTCTCCGTCGCCGGTGAAGCCGCTTCATCCTGGTGATCTGCGTGAGAATTCAGTCGCACTCAAAGATTTTTTGATTTTATCCCTTTGGGAAGACGAGTACCGCATTGCCTACCGCTCCTCGATTGACCTGCTACGTCCGATGGATCTCTTCTTTGCGTACGGGCATATGGTGGAGCTCCGCTGCTTTCCCGACTCCGACACACCATCGCGCGATCACCCTTGCGCTCCGGCAGGAAAAAAAAACACTGAATTTCAGTATGGCACGCGCCGGGGGCGGACACTTGGCGCATATTTTATTCTCGAAACTCCGCAGCACGCCATATACCGACGCATGCGCGCGGCGTTTAGTGCATTGGAGGCGGCTGGGGACAATGAAACCGCGGCCCTCACAGCTCCTGCGTTGAGCAGACGTGTCTTTGAGACTCCTGCCGAGCACGTGGCGCGATTGGCCCACTGGCGCACCATGTGGAAACGGACGAGGGATGTGTTCAACGGGGATGAGTCTGCATCACTGGAGCTTGCCATTCCGCAATACGTGTCCCCCCGCCCTCCGAATGATCACAACCTCATACACGTACCTAGTTATAAAAAAAATAGCTCATATGTGGTTGCGTATAAAAAAATGAAGAAGAGTCTGGAGCAGTTGGGATTTTTTGATTTAGGAGATGGAATGAACACGACAAGCGGTTCTGAGCGCTTTGTAGACTTGCCCCAGTACTTTGCCTGGGTCGCTATAAACACGGTTTTGCAGAACAGCGACTTCGATGACGAAGCTTATTTTTTCGGGATGTTCCCTGGAGAGAAACGCGGAGAAAGTGATATGTTAAAGGATACTATGCCTATTTACTTTGGCCTCATGTCATGGGACTACGATTCTATTTTTCGTGAATGCCACCGAAAGGCATTTTTCAAAACACCGCTCATGTTTTGTGCAGAGACGAGCGTCGATTACAGGATCCTTAACCAGCAGCAGATGTATAGAAGATACGTGCATATACTTTACCAAATGTTAAAACTTGTCGGTACGAAGCACTTTGCCCGCTCCGTCACCTTAGCAAACCGTGAACTACAGACTATCTTTGCTTTGTCGCCTGGGACGCGGGAATCAACCTTTGGTCCCAATTATGAACCTGATGCTGGACTGCAGTGGATCACCACTCGCTTTAACGCACAGCGGCAAAGACTCCTCCAGTCACTAGCGCTTATCTACGGACCGAATACATTGCATATGCAAGAGACTGAGAATGGCTACAACGTACTTGCAGGTGTAGTTTCCTCTGAGGGTACGAAGCATATCGATGCGGATATTGAAGCGAAAACATTAGATAATGCCCATACTAATAAAGGAAATGAACACCACGTTCAGTTACTTGGTGGGAGCAATACCGATTTGGGAAAAGAAACACTCTCCCTGCGGAAGCGTCTTGCATCTGTAGTGAAACTCACTGACAACTCCATCTCGACAGGAGAACTTGCGTTCAGTACGGTACGTGGTCCTGCCCCGGCTATGGCTGTTGTGTGTCCTGGACTCCACTGCCACTCCATTTCTACCACCGGTTTCTACTGCGTGCGAGTGACGATGCCACTCCCTTTTGCGCGCCTCTCCTCCGCGGCTTTGGAGTCTGTGGGGATTCCACATAAACTTCAAACGAACCTCTCAGCGCTGACTGTGGACATCCCTTTCTGTCGGCGCAACTCCCAGCGCGGTTCCACCGAGATTGGCCTGACAGACTTTGTGAAACCAGACCCTATGCTTCTCGCCATTCCAGCGACAGAAGGGACAGTGTCGGGGAATACAACGCTCCTACACATAGTCGTCCCGCACGTCTGGCCGCGGGCGCCAGAGGAGGCGGTATTCGTCGCGCGTGTCTTTCACCGCAACGACGATGGAAACTTTCTTTGGGACCGGCGCAATTTGCGTCTCACGGCATCGAGCGCACTCCCTCATGGCGGTCCTGTGTTGCGTAGTGTCTCTATGCTCCCGCGTGGGTTTGCGGCTGTTCGTCTCACCGCTGCGCCACCGCGTCGCTCTGCGGAGCGCTCCACGGCGGATCCACGTGGTCCACTGCTGCACACCGCGGGCCCATCGCTTGCAGCGCGTGTGGAGTTGCATGACGGCGTAACAGCGGATATACAACTTTCATCCGTTGCGCTTCCGCCCGAGCTGCCGAATGGAAAGAGCGGTCGCGGCCTCGTGGATGGCGCTGGTACTTTCCACGGCGACACGCTTACCGCGCCTGCAACACTGCGCGCGCATTGTCCTGTTTTTGTGACGGGTTCATTTCACGTGCAGCGCGGGGCCGTGTTAGTGATCCCCGCCGGCTGTGCAATTGTGATGCGCCCCGCGGCTTCATTTCTTGTTGAGGGCCTTTTGCGTTTTTGCGGCACTGCGGCTGCGCCTATTGTCGTGACCAACACGCCTGGGAACACGTGGGAAACGATTCACGTAAAGGGCGAAGGTGGGCGACTGGAGTCGCACTACACATTTATCACCGGCGCCGGTCGGCGTGGGCGGCGGGTGAAGGGAACGGGATCGCATTACACGCACTCTGCGGCTCTTTCGGCTACAGACCGCGCGGTGATTGCACTGGAACATACATTCTTTTTAGATCTCATGGGCCCGGCTATTGCGGCAGGCTCGGCAACAGTGGTGCACGTGTCGGACTCACTTATCCAATGGGCACAGATGGGCATCGAGTGCGTTATGTGCGACTTTGTGAGTGAGCGCTCCATGTGGACACACTTTCCATCATGGGACACGCAATACGCGGACAAGGACAATGATGCCATGTATCTCTCTGGTGGTGAGCATCGCGTTGTGGACACTGTTATCGCACACACAAAAGATGATGGTATCGATACAGGTATGCCAAAGGGAGTGAAGGCGGGGGGCACACTCATGGTGGACAACACAATTATAGAATCCTGTGTGCACGAGGGCATTGCGCTTTCGTCCAATCCAACTGGAAAGCGTGTGGTAGTTCTTGCACGCAGTCTTGTGCAGTACTGCCAGCAGGGTATTGAACTTGGTTACACATCCTCGCAGATGTCCGCGACAATCACTTCGTCACTTGTGCGGCACTGCAACGTCGGGGTGCGGTACGGGGATAATTACGACTGGCACTACGATGGTGAACTGATCGTGCACAACACAACATTTGCACATAACCAACTCAATGTGCTAAACTACGAGAGAAAATTTTCTTCTCCGCGCGGCCCTTCGTACTTACGCGCCGACACAACGCTACCTGCACATCATCTGCAGTTATTGTCGAATACAATTGCGAACCCTATGAATGCATCGTCTAATACGTGTGTGTCGCTGTGGCCGGATAAAAGGCCGCAGGAGAACGAAGAGGGCCATTTTATGTGCCGTGAGTTTTTCACACTCCCTACAAGGAACGAAACCGCATTGCGAATACTGCATGAGACCCCAACCCCTTCTTGCGTATGTGAGAAAATGTTTATCCATGATGTTCTTATTAGCAGTAAATCGTTGCTAAGTAACGAAAAGAGATGAGTCATTTTATATGTAATTTCTTTTTTTTTTTTAAAAAAAAAAAAGGTCGATGGGTGCGGAAGAAGGCACAAGATAAAATATAAAAAAATAGAAAAGTTATACTCAGGTCCTAATAAAAAAAGAATATTCATGTAAGGCATATTTTGACAATTAAAAAGTGCAAGCAAGGAGGGATGCAGACATAGTTATGCAGTTTTATCCCCCTAAAAAAAAAAAAAACTGCGGGGGGGGGGGGAAGTGGGAATACGTGTATTATGAGAATGCAAGCAGAAGCGGGGTATTTTCAATTTTATCTATTCATTTTCCCCATACTGTCTGAACGATTGATGTGTGCTGTTTGGATGGTTATCGTGTTATTTTAATACCGATACTTTTTTGTCTCTTCTCTTGGGAAACGATATACATTCTTTGCTTTTGTTATATATATATTGACTTAAATTGACGTGTTAGCTCCGTGTGATGTGTGTGAGAGTGCGAAGACAGAGGGAAAGCCATAACCAGAGCCATCAAAGGCTAATGACTGTCACTGTTACCTTTTCCCCCTTTAAAATTTTCATTTTTGTTTGTGATGGTTTTTTTTTCTTGTTTTTTTTTTTTTTTGTCGTGTGTATCTTTAAATATATAACTGTGCAGTAAATTACGCAAAGTGGTAGTGGACTTGTTATCACTATTCACATAAGCGAGAGAATATAAGGGCATCCTTTCGTTTCGGTGCTGTGCTTCTTCCTAGTTATCATTTATTCTTATCATAGGAAGTTGTGACGGACTCTTTGAGACCCGAAAGATTCGTCGATGTTTCTCTCAATCCCCGAGGCGCACTCGGAGGTTGTCACTTCCCTGCAGTTCTCCCCGCACCACGCACCTGTCTTTTGCTCCACCTCCGGCGACGACACGACGGCGCTGTGGGACTTGCGGCAAGCGCCCCGCGGCGACTGTGAGGTTGCGCGGCTCCTGCACCACAATGGACCGGTGAACCACGCGCTCTTTCTCGCGGAGGACCCGTGGGCACTGCTCACCGCCTCCGACGACTGCAAGATTGCCCGCTGGGACCTGCGCGCGACGAACGTCCCGCTTGGGACCATTAGCGGATTTGGTGATGGGGTAAATAAAATGTTGCGGCTTCCAAGAGCCGCGGTAACAACATGCGATGGACCGCTCATCGCAAGTGGTTGTGATGACGGGCTTGTGTACATTCATGCGCTTTCACCACAAATGGACTTCGATACGCAATCCCAAGAGTCGAATGATAATAAAGGGATTGCAGTTCTTGTAGATCGTTTTTGGGCCGCGATGAGTACAGTAAACGATCTGGCGCTTCTGCCGACGACTGGATTGCTCGCAACAGCATCGGAGGACTGCGCAGTGCGGTTGTGGAACATTGTGCTCAACGCGAACGCCACAACAGAAGACCGTCTTGTCGTTTCCATCGACGAATTCGACAAACCGGTGAATCACATCGCCTTTTCACAGAGCGACGATGCGTCTACGTGCCGTTTGTACGCGGCATGCTCAGAGTTTGTGATTGCGGCAGGCTTTGACCCGCAGACAAACAGCATTGGCGATGACGTGAAGACCTTTGCCGGGCATCATGACTATGTGCGGGGCATGGAGTTCCCTGGCGGTGATGTGCTGCTCACTGTTTCCGACGACTCCACCGCAATTGAGTGGTCGCTGCGTTCGGGAGAGCAGGTGCGGCAGGTGAAGTTGCACGAAGGGTTCGTTATGGCATCAACAATGTCGGCGGCGCGTGATTTGCTTGTGACGGGAACAGATACGGGGGAAATACGCGTATGGAACGTGCCCTTCCAAACGGAGACATGCGGGCGTGTGTCGAGTGGTCAATAAAATGGGTCAGAACATTGTTTTCACTCGTTCCAGTTTTCTTTGTCTATTCGTTTGAGTGCGTAAAGGGCAGTAAGGCGCGATGCTCTAATCCGTGTTTATGCATCTAAGTATATATATATATATATTGTTTTTTATAGAGGAGAGGAGGAGGGGAGAGACTCATAAACGAGACAGAGCACCGATGGCGATCTTACGCTGTAACGGATTAATAATTAAAGTCATCCTGCAAAAAAAAACAAAAAAAAACAAAAAGAGTTTGCTTATCTGCTACTATATTATTCCATTATGCTCATATTACAAATGTGAATCATTCATTTCTGCCTCTTTCTTTAGGGATAACACAAAGGGGAGCTATTCATCTCTCTCGCTCCACACTGCTCTCCTCGCATCACTCCCTGTGTATATATGTGTGCCCCAGGGCCCCCTGTAGCACCGTGGCGTTTTTCTTTTTGTTGCGTTTTTTGTGTTTAAATATATATATATATATATATATATATATATAGTTATGGAACTCGAGGTTCACTCGCGCCCCGCCGTTGAGCCCGGCGCGCGCTGGCGGCAACATCTTCTCGTCGCCCACCAGAATGCCATTATCAGCGCAGCTGTCCCTACCCTGGAGTGTGTCTGCTGCCGTGTCCAAAAGTTTAGAATGGACATTGTTCCGCTCATGTGCTGCCCAGAGCGTCGACAAGCGCTCGTGTCCGTAAGTGGGCAGCTAAACTAGCCTGCTGTGCACACGGGAGTACAATAAAAGTCACGGCACGTATAACAGGAACAGCAGATTTCACACACGTGTGGACGCAGGGGAGTCCACGGCAACACACTTTGTGCGTTCTCTTGCGGTACGCATTTTTTCATGTCCTTTATACCAGAACACGTACATGATATGTGTGGATTCGGTTTTCAACGAGAGTCTCCAGTGCACGCTTCTGGACCCCAGTGGGATGATGACTCGATACCGCGTTGCACTCACCGCCACGCGCCTGCTACAGGACAACTTTACGGTTGAGGAAGTATACGAAAATAATCGGCGCCACATTTTTAGTGCGCTTAGCAAGTGTCATCTTCTCAGTATCGAATTCAGCGGGCCGTTCTCGACGGCACAAGGGTGTGAATTCGAGCAAACACACATAGAGTGTAATTGGCGATGGTTGTGGATACGGGTCAATGCGACAGACGAAAGCATACCTGCAGCAGAGGCGCAGGGGTGGATGTACAGGCACACGTGAGCAAACACTCTCCGGCAGTACGGTAAACAGACGAGTTTTTTTTTTTTTTTTTTCATTTGGTCCGTCCACGGCGTCTGCTGAGCGCGCCGATACGAATCTCCGATGATATCCGTGTGCAACTGCAATGCGCTGAAGGCGAAATCATAGCGGACACGATGGAGAAGGAGGACACACTCATCACCGAGACGACGAATCCATCCCAACGCTGATACGGGTAAACCCAATGGCAACCCTTTGCATTCATCTTAATGTAGCGCATCTTACTCTACACACTGCATCTATCCTCGGTTTTATGCACATTACCTTCCGCTACATTTCTTGCCTCCATAAGAGTCAGAAAAAACTCCAATCAAACGGTAAAACAAGAGCAATGCTACAGCGACATTAAAACGCAGTGATGACGTGCAGTGCCTGCTCATAGCAGCCGCAAGCCAGATGGCAATGTGCGCATTTGACTACTGTACTTATTGGGTGAACAATCTCTGATTGCGTGCCGCCCTCCCCCCTCCTCCTCCTCCTCCTCCTCCTCCTCCTTTCTCTACAGCACTCAAGTCACCCCATCAGCGACGCCGCGCTCACTTACAGTCCTTGTAGCTCTGTCNCTGTGCTCGCGGCAGTGCGCAGTGGCGGCACGAGGGGGACCTGCGTGGTCCACTCAATGAGCCCGTGCGCGTGATGCACACAAATCAATACTCACTCCGAGCTATGCCGTGAGGGAGACAACTGACAACATGCACTACCAGCTGACACGCCCCTTATTCCCTTCTCTGCCTTAGTCCCAGTCGCGCAGCAAATGATGTTTCGAAATGGAATTACCATCTGAGCGCAGTACGCGCACAGAGGAGAATGTGCCGTGTGCATACCTCAAATGTTACTCAATCAACTGACGCTGCGTTCTGTGGACTCTTTTCGTAGTGCGCGCTAACCATGCGCGCGCATCCTGTACTCCTGTGATTATCGATGCGTCTTCCACCTAACGATGCTGATGATTATGACCGATGCAATCTTGAAATCTATACTACACCAATAAGCACAGATGAGGAGATTACCCCCTACATTCTTCCCCCACCACTCGCCGCCCCTGGAGCAGAAGCGTGAATTCATGTCAAGCGGCGCAGTGCCCCCGGACACCACAGGAATCGCACCCAGAGATGCAGTGGAAATCAAGTCGATGCATTGAGAATACCCACCGGAAAACTGCACCAACACGCCTCAGCTGACCCACGTGCGGTT
>JASANW010001243.1:0-29570 GCA_030849725.1 Trypanosoma boissoni
CATTGACTATGGTCAGCTGGAGGACTTTAATCGAAGGAAGAAGGATGACAAGTACTACCGTGCATACATGCGGCGAAGCGGGATGGAATAATGATAGATTCAGCTGGATGCGCTATGGAGAAAGAAAAGGAAAGGTATGTGTTGATGCTATTTTTTTTTTTTCAATAACAGTAATGGGCGTCCGATGCAGTTTGTGTTTAAGCAAATTGTAGTAATGTTTTATGCAATATCTTAAAGAAAACTTTGTTTAAAGAGTATATTTAGGGATAAATAAATTGGTTTTTTTCTTGTTTGTGGTGTTCTTCCACTCCATTCGTTTTAAAACATTTTGAGATAGTTCCCTGTGCTCTTCTTCTTTTTGTTTTTGTGTATTATTGCTATCTGCATATGTGTATTGTACTATGCTGACCGGCGTGATTCAAAAAGGAAGAGGATTGTGTACATTTTTAGAGAGGAAGGTTTAAAAAAATTGTGATCATCGCTCAGTGATTTATTGGCAGAATGTTGCGGTGGCTCTGCTCAGTCTCTGTCCGCCACCGTCACCATCAAGCTCTCTCACCGCAATCTCGAGCCATAGTGCTGCGCCAGACGAAAGTACTCTTGGATAATGATGGTGCGGGTCGTGGGCTGGCTGAAGAGGCTAAAGCGACGTGGGATGAGTCACAGCGCATGGAAAAGGTTCTGCAATCGGAGCTGCGTACCATGCCTTCCCCCGCTGCGCAGAGTAGCAGTGGTGGCAAAAGTGACGCAGGAGACTGGACAGAACCCACGCTCGACGACTTGGATCGCTCCATTCCGCAAGTAGACTGTGCCTTTGTAGCTAATCTTGTCCGTTCGCGCAATCGGCGACGAATGGACTTCCTTTCTCGAAAGGCTGCATTGAAAACCCGCGTGGAGGAGGAGAGCAAGCGACATGCCTCATCTGTGGCGGAGGCGGCGACGTATCCACTTGCCGGAGCTCTTGGAGGATTCAGTAGCGGTCGCGGAAACCACGAAGGCGATGCGTTGGCGACGGGGCCAAGCAGTGGCGGTGACGAAGAGGCCCCAGTGGCGGTGGCGCCGGAAGTCCTCGCGGGTCTCAGTAGTGACGAACGGGATGTACTGGTATCCTCGCGGCCTGAGTACGATGATGGCTTTGTCTTGCTCGACTGTCGTACGGTAAATGAGGTTACGTCGTGGGGAATGATTGAGGGGGCCAAGGTTCTTCCAGCACACGAAATGTTTGACGGGTTCCACCTCACTCCAGAGGAATTTATGAATGAATTTGGCTTTCCAAAACCGCGTCCGGACCAGCGGATCATATGTTACTGTCAGTACGGCCCGCGTTCTCTTATGGCGGCGCAAATTTTAAGCTGGATGGGCTACACGAATATTTTGCACTTTCGTGATGGGTATTATGAGTGGAGTAAGCAGTACAATCTTCTCCTTCGGCGCTGGATGGAACACGACGCAGACTCTGGAAATGAACTTCGCCGACAAGCAGCCTTCCAAGCTGGTCTCGAGTTGCAGCGCGAGATTGCCCCCGAGTTCAATGCCCTTCCCCAACAGGAAGCCTCGCGCTATGTCCTGGACACGTCACGCAGCCGCGGTACGCTACGCGTTGGTGACGGTGTGCGTGAGGAAGCGTGCACCCGCGTGGCCAATCTCGTCGCTGGAATGAACCCCGCACGTCTCCCGGGTGTTTTGGATGACTCAGACTGCGCGGGGGTCACAAGCGCGGCTGTGGGGCGGCGAGAGAACCAGATGCGGCACTTTTTGCGGGAGACAACGGGTATGGACTCCACACGAACGCAGGAGGGGACCGCGATGGGCCTTGCAGAGGCACAGGAAAAGGTCCTCGACGCATTCACCCGACGCGACGGCGGAAGGCACACGGCGCCGCCACCGAGGCACTGAAGATAAAATCCTCAAAATTCATTACATCACATAGTTCATACATTGCTTCTATATAAAAATATATTTTTTTGGATGGAGAAGAGGGAGGGATGGAGGAAAAGAAGGAGAAGTGTAATGGATAAAAAAAAAAGTGAATGCTGTGTACGGCGATTGGGTTTTTATGACTTGAATGTTGAGCTTGCATTGTTCTCGAATATTTTTTATTGCTTCCTTGAGACTTTATTTATTTGCATTTTATTGCGTGTGACGCTGCTTTTTCTGCCTGTGGTTGTGTTGTTGTTTTGTCAAACTTCCCTATCAGATCTCTTTCTGTGTTATGTCGTGTCTTTTTTTTTCTTTTTCATCTGTTATGTCCCTGGTAAAGCCTCCTGAAGTATCCGCGAATTCTTCAACCGATACATAATGCGAGACGTTTCGAAGTTCTTTATAAAACCCACAAAAATCACGAGGGTTCTTTGCACCCCGTGGTGAAGTTCAGTCGATCTCACCATATTTGCTTAAAGGGGGTACACAGGCACATAATTACTGTACAACACTTTATCAGTCTCCATGATGTGCGCTAACTCGAACTCGCTTTCACTTTTAGAAATATATATTCGAGCTGCAGCTCTGATGGCTGCCGGGTGCGCTGAATACAGGCTGGCACAGTGCGCCTTACGAGCTTAGAGGCGCACGAGGGTGGTGGTGTCATCGCCATGCCCGTGCGGGGGAATATAGTACACAACATACTCGGAGGTCTTTTTAAAATAATGTTGAACGCCATCTGCGACCAATTCGACTGATGTAGTGTATAAAGACGTGTTTATCTAAGCTTATTGAGCTTGCCGGATAAACCGCTTTGAGCCCAGTGAATTTTTGCGGAAACGCTCGAAGGGCTCCAAAGTTGCGCTCTGTGTCCACACAAGGGGGGAGTGGAAGAGTACTATATAGAGAGAAGGCTAAATCCTTACTAGTTCAAGTGCCGCCTTAACAAAAGAGCTTTCCCACATCCGTTCGTGGAGTTACACACCACTAGTACAAACCCTGTCTCGAGGTTTCTCTCAAGTGTTTATATGTGAATTGATGAGCATTCAACTCCCAGTCTTTGATTCTTGTTCATGATTTTTTTTTCTCTTTTACCATCCCTCCAACCTGTGGGGTACTGATTTTGGAAGACCTTTAAGACTGCCACCTCGCGAGTACTTTGGCGAGTTCGGTAGCTTTATCATGAACGCTTCTTGGGTGATCGAGCTCATACGCTTATTTTGAAAGGACGGGATTGTGTGCTGGGGGGGGGGGGGTTCAGATCATTTTTTTCTCTTACGGGATTTCTCAAAGTGGGAGAAGGTTACTGTTGAGAGCATTCGCTGGCTTCCTTGCGGTCATATAGAAAAGCATCACTGTTTCTCTATATAACAGAAGGATCTTTTGATGGAGACACAAGTTTTCATTCATGGATATATTTTATGGAAGGGTGTTTTTAAATGCCAAGGATACTGATGTCAACACGAAAGACTGAAGGGTGTTTTTCGCGAGGCGCCGTGAGGTGTCGCTTTTTTTTTTTTTTTTTTGCGTTGCCCCGTCCCCATTGGTTTCTGGGACCGGAGATGAAGATAACGCTTTTAAAAAAACATGTATGCCAGTACTTCAATTTACGTTATGGTTCTGTCCCACAATAACGCTCCTTCACGAGGGATCCGTCACGGACTGGATGGTCCCGGCGTAGAGTGGAAAACTCCTGATAGCCTTGCCGTGCTTTAGGGGTGACTTTTGGCGATCATACTTGGGTATCTCCGGGTCTTTGAGGCTCGCGGATCTATACCAATTAAATTCGTGCTAATTGCAAGATATACTTATCGAGTTTAGTAGGAGTGATGGAATGGGTACTCATGAGACGCTGTGAAGCTTATAGAAGGGGAGGAATTGATTCATATACGTGTTTGTACTTGCTTCGCAGTCTATTTTCGTTAATTATTGTACCTTTTTGTTGTCTATGCAATATATTTTCTAACCTTTTCGCGCATTGCTGATCTCAAATGGTACATTTATCAGTAACGAAGGTATGCTTCATTCATAGATTGCAGAGCTTTTCTGCCATCGCACGTAAGATGGCACTCAATAGAACGACTCCATGTCCGAATAAGGAAGATTGAAATATCTGCAAAACAAGAGTGTGGTTAAGATTGCATACCGTAGGAGTGTTTCTCTATGGATTGTACTCGTCTTCTCTTGTGGGGGCAAGCACACTACACAATGCCAATTAAGTTGTCCATCTTCCTGCGCACTGCTAGTTGCAACTGATAGCACCTTTACGCTTCCATTGTGTCTGGTAATCAAAGCCTTGTGCGTGTCTCAACTGTACATTTTTTCTAATAGCTTTGGAACTCGAAATCCTTAGCCACTAACTCTCCGGGAGTATGTGTGCGCCAGGCGCTGCTCTCTGCTGATGGCAGCCGCGCGCTCCCCGGGCAGCGCCGGGCCGTTTCTCCTCGTGTGCCCTTCCGGTCCCCTAGCCCAAGGGTCACTGCCCAGGTGCCCAGTGCCGGAGTACAGCGGGGAGTTGACATTTTTTTTCTAGAGAGTCCAAGGCCCTGGTATCATGTGGAGGGTGACTGGATGCGCTATTAAATATTAAAGGTAATTTTGTTTCTTATAAATTTAAAGAATGAAAAATCGTTTAAGGAAATAGCGTGATTATCAATAATAACAATAATAAAGAAGCAGAAATGATGACTAAGCGGGAAAAATGTGAGTGAAGCACTTTCGGTTTAACGAAGACTGCAATCAATCTGCAAGGGTTAAGGCAATTAAAAACTATTAACGTGGATTTTTGTTAGTTTTTTAGTGCTTGGATTTTTAGATAAAAGTGAACGTTATTTATTGCCTCTATCCGTTTTATTGTGTTCTGTATTTTTAAGGCGAAGAAAAGATTCAGCACAGCTATATAAAAGCTCAATAAAAAGGGTAGAAAAGGAGGAAAACTCAAAGGTACTGCGCTGCTTTCCAAATACGCATATATAAAAGTGAATAAGAATAAATAAGGCAGGCACTAGGCAACTCAGACCGTCGCAAAAATAGATTAAAATAAATCAAAAAAGAGGCGCATATATATATATATATATATAATTTGTTCAACTTAATTATTATTCCAATAGCAGACGGTAACAATATCTAACCAAGCACACAAGGAACGAATAGTTTTACTTACACACAAAAAAAAAAAAGGACAATCAGTAAAAGAAAACATGACTGACGGTAGCTCATCTGCATCAGTTGTTATTGTTGATCCAGAAATCACCGCCCGCGAGCGGGACGCCGCAGCGCGCGCGCTTCTCGCCGATGAACCGTTGAATGCACCTCAGCAATATATTGCAAAAGGTATTGCGCTGACAATTCCCTACACACTCAAAGTTGTGGTTGCGTCGAGTGAATTGGACCATGCGAAGACCTTCGCCAATGAGTTGCTGAGCTCCGCATGGAATCTGGCTGACACTGTGCTCAATAACTTCAATCCAAACAGCGAGGTCTCTCTCATTGCCCGCTTACCAGTAGGCCAGATGCATCAGATGTCCGCTCCACTGAAGCGCGTCATGGCTTGCTGTCAGCGCGTCTTCAACACTTCTGCAGGCGCATTCGATCCTGCGGTTGGGTACTTGCTTGATTTGATTTATGATGCCATCAATACGGGACAGCGCATACCTTCCGAAAAACTTGCGGCCATTTCTTGTCTGTCGACGTTGCCAAGCAGTTTTGAAATCGACTTCGGCACAGGGTTCATTACCCGAAAACACGAGAACGCACGGCTGGACCTTGGCGGGGTGAGTAAGGGATACATAGTAGATTATGTTATTGAGAAGCTCAATGAGGCAGGATTTGCGAATTGCTACTTTGATTGGGGCGGTGATTGCCGCGCAATTGGGGTGAATGCACGGAACACATCTTGGGTGGTTGGTATCATTCGCCCTCCTCCACTTGACCAACTGGAGAACCCGCCGCAGGACCCGCCGTTTATCCGCGTTGTTCATCTAAACAATGAGGCGCTTGCAACTAGCGGTGACTACGAGAACCTTATTAAGGCACGGAACAACAAGTTTCTGTCAAAGACCTACGACAAGGAGAGCCGCTGGCTACTTCGCCCTTCGCACCATAGCCTTGCCCAGGTAACTGTTAAGTGTTACAGTGCCATGTACGCTGATGCGCTCGCAACAGCTTCGTTGGTGAAACGGGATCCTGTGGCGGTACGGAATATGCTCGATAGTTGGCGTTATGTCAGAGACGGCGTTACAGATTACACTGCCTACACCCGAGACAATGAGCGGGTAGCACGTATGTACGAAATTGCCACGGAGGACGCCGATATGAACAAGAAGCGTATCGCCGGATCTCTGCCAGCACGTGTGATAGTAATTGGCGCTGGTCTTGCTGGCCAATCTGCAGCCATTGAGGCGGCTAACTGTGGGGCGCAAGTTTTTCTCATTGAGAAAGAGAAGAAGCTCGGCGGTAATAGTGCAAAAGCCACTTCGGGCATCAACGCCTGGGGCACTCGGGCTCAAGCAAAGCAGGGTATTCCTGACAGCGGCAAGTACTTTGAGCGCGACACATTTAAATCCGGAATTGGTGGTAACTGTGACGCTGGTCTAGTCAAGACGCTTTCGGTGAAAAGTGGAGACGCCATTCGCTTTCTGACAAATCTTGGCATTCCCCTCTCAGTTCTCTCGCAGCTCGGAGGGCACAGTCAAAAACGCACGCACCGTGCGCCCGACATGGCTGACGGTACCCCAGTGCCTATTGGCTATACAATCATGCAGACACTGGAAAAGCACATCCGTACGCGACTGGCAGACCGTGTGACGATAATGGAGGGTGTCGCTGTCACCGCTTTGCTGCACGAGAAGGAGCTGCGCGCTGATGGAACCCAGGGCGTGCGAGTGCGGGGAGTGGAGCTTCGTGGTGGCGATGATGAAGTAACTGAGCTTTTGGCGGACTCCGTTATTCTTGCAACGGGTGGCTTCTCCAACGACAGGACCGATAAGAGTCTTCTAAAAGAGTACGCTTCTCGTCTCTTGGCATTCCCCACCACGAACGGCTCATGGGCCACCGGTGATGGTGTGAAGCTCGCGCGTGAGGTTGGCGCAACACTTGTGGACATGGACAAGGTCCAATTGCATCCAACCGGTCTCATTAATCCCAAGGACCCGGCAAACCGGACTAAATACCTTGGTCCGGAAGCCCTTCGTGGATCTGGGGGTATTCTTTTGAATAAAAAAGGTGAGCGCTTCGTGAATGAGTTGGATCTCCGTTCTGTGGTATCCAAAGCTATCATTGAGCAGCGTGATGAGTACCCAAGTTCAAATGGAAGTGCATATGCATACTGTGTTCTCAACGAAGAGGCAAGGAAGCTCTTTGGTGTTAATTCTCACGGGTTCTACTGGAAGCGACTTGGTCTCTTTGTCAAGGCTGACACCCCGGAGGATCTCGCGAAGCTCATTGAGTGTTCTCCGGAGGCCTTGCGTCAGACACTGGAGGAGTACGAGTCTTTATCCAAAGGAAAGAGCCCATGCCCAAAGACAAAGAAGAATGTTTATCCATGCGTGCTTGGTCCGCAAGGTCCCTTCTACGTGGCATTTGTGACACCCTCAATCCACTACACCATGGGTGGGTGCCTCATCTCGCCCTCTGCGGAGGTTCAAGCCAAGGGAAGTGACTCCGCGTTCAGTCTCCGGCGGCCGATCCAAGCGCTGTTTGGTGCCGGTGAGGTGACTGGTGGCGTGCATGGCCAAAATCGTCTTGGCGGCAACTCGCTTCTTGAGTGTGTTGTATTTGGTCGTATCGCTGGTGACCGTGCAGCGACAATCCTCCAGAAGAGTAAGTACGCTTTGTCATTTTCGGAATGGTCGACTGTTGTCCTGCGTGAAATTCGCGAAGGTGGTATTTATGGCACTGGTTGTCGTATATTGCGCTTCAACCTTCCCGGCGCGCTGCAGCGCTCTGGGCTTTCCCTTGGCCAATTCGTTGCCATTCGTGGTGAGTGGGATGGTCAGCAACTGCTTGGATATTACAGCCCCATCACACTTCCGGATGATGTAGGGGTAATTGGCATTCTTGCGCGGAGCGACAAGGGCACATTGAAGGAGTGGATATCTGCCCTACAGCCTGGTGACGCGGTGGAGATGAAGAGTTGTGGTGGTCTTGTAATTGAGCGTTGTTTTCAGCAGCACCAATTACAGTTTAATGGACATGTTGTGCGCAAGCTCTGTCTCATTGCGGGTGGCACAGGAGTGGCCCCGATGCTACAGCTTATCCGGGCCGCGCTGAAGAAGCCATTCTACGACGGCATTGATAGTATTCATCTTATCTATGCTGCCGAAGACGTAACGGAGCTGACGTACCGCGAGGTTCTCGACCAACACGAACGCGAATCAAAAGGCAAGTTTAACTGTACCTTTGTTCTGAATCACCCTCCCTCTATGTGGACGGATGGTGTAGGATTCATTGACCGCAGTGTGCTCCACACGTCGGTGCAGGCCCCATCGGAAGGCCTACTTGTAGTGATTTGTGGTCCACCTGTAATGCAGCGCTTTGTTATGTCAGACCTGAAGAAACTTGGACATAACATGGATCTTGTACGCACTGTGGATGATGCGGAGCGCCAGGCAGTGTCTAAGATTTAAAATGGATATGACGTATTCGGAATTATTTCTCACACTGTGCATCCGGGTGCATTCGTAGGGTCTTTTTTGCAAGGAATGAAGATTTTAGTGGATGATGTAGGAGTAGGGGTGTGTTTTCTCTTTTTGCACTGTTATCCAAAGCGAAGTTAATGTTTTTGATGCTCCCCTTTCTTTTCCTATTTTTTCATTTTTTTTTTTTCTTCTTTTTTTTTCATTGTTTTTTTTTTTTTTCTTTTTTGTGTGTATATGCGCATGTGTTGTTTTGGTTTAATCATATGAATGAGCACCATTTTTGTGTGTGTCTTTGTATTGCTGACGGTGTGAGGATTTATGTGAAGGAAAAGCGCATATATAGAACTATTTGGCGATTCTCTCACGTGAATCACGTCAATCACACAGTCAGTAATTTTATGTTATTTTGTTGATTCCATTCTTGTTATTGAACTCTCATCATGCCAGCACTTGGGGGCTTTATTTCTGATACTGAGACGTCCACTTAAGGCTTTGTACCGACATGTACATACAAGTGGGTGCTTTATACATATTACTATGTCAGATAATGTAGATTGAAACTTGAAGAGAATTATAAAGAAAATTGAAAAAAAAAAAAAAAACGAAGAGGGTCGGCCATAAAAGAAAGAGAATGAGTGTGAAGTATTGAGAGTTTGGAAAGGGCACTTGTAGTGTTGGGTATATACATGGGTCTTAAATACCTTCTTCTCCATTATATAGATTTTTGTTTTGTTTTTCGCTCTATCATACTTCAATGTCGAATCAATATAGGGCAGATTTTATTGGCGATTCTACTTTTATGAGGAAACATTTTTGGGGTAAATTTCTCGTCGTTGTTTCACTCGCGTCTAAATCCTTCTCTGCCACTCTTTCTCTCTTTCTCTGTGTATGTGTGTAAAGAGTTTTTCATTCACTGCTCTGGTTGCGGGAGGTACATTGATGAGCAAAACACCTAAACAATTCTACTCATTATGATAACCAGAAGTAGGATCGAACTCGCCAAAACTCCTCGATTGCGAGACATCTTCGTGAAGTAAAGCGGATTTTGTTTACTATAATTCACTTCATAACCACTACTTATACCGAATAGAGTACATACATGAGTTGGACGGAGAGCAGAGGCAGAGTTTACCAGAGGCTTGCCATCTGACTGTGAAAGGGGGTCCTTGCGCTCTCCCCTTGTCGTTATCGCTGCTTGTGGGCTTGCTGGGATTTCATCTACTGTTAGGACGGTAACCGGGGGAGCATAAGTAATATTACTCCGGAAAAAAAAAAAGCACAAATCGGTGGAGCCAGTACTTAGACCACATCTGGCATCAATAGTAGTGCAACCGTTACCTGAGAGAAGCAAAGCAGGGTATTCCTGACAGCGGCAAGTACTTTGAGCGCGACACATTTAAATCCGGAATTGGTGGTAACTGTGACGCTGGTCTAGTCAAGACGCTTTCGGTGAAAAGTGGAGACGCCATTCGCTTTCTGACAAATCTTGGCATTCCCCTCTCAGTTCTCTCGCAGCTCGGAGGGCACAGTCAAAAACGCACGCACCGTGCGCCCGACATGGCTGACGGTACCCCAGTGCCTATTGGCTATACAATCATGCAGACACTGGAAAAGCACATCCGTACGCGACTGGCAGACCGTGTGACGATAATGGAGGGTGTCGCTGTCACCGCTTTGCTGCACGAGAAGGAGCTGCGCGCTGATGGAACCCAGGGCGTGCGAGTGCGGGGAGTGGAGCTTCGTGGTGGCGATGATGAAGTAACTGAGCTTTTGGCGGACTCCGTTATTCTTGCAACGGGTGGCTTCTCCAACGACAGGACCGATAAGAGTCTTCTAAAAGAGTACGCTTCTCGTCTCTTGGCATTCCCCACCACGAACGGCTCATGGGCCACCGGTGATGGTGTGAAGCTCGCGCGTGAGGTTGGCGCAACACTTGTGGACATGGACAAGGTCCAATTGCATCCAACCGGTCTCATTAATCCCAAGGACCCGGCAAACCGGACTAAATACCTTGGTCCGGAAGCCCTTCGTGGATCTGGGGGTATTCTTTTGAATAAAAAAGGTGAGCGCTTCGTGAATGAGTTGGATCTCCGTTCTGTGGTATCCAAAGCTATCATTGAGCAGCGTGATGAGTACCCAAGTTCAAATGGAAGTGCATATGCATACTGTGTTCTCAACGAAGAGGCAAGGAAGCTCTTTGGTGTTAATTCTCACGGGTTCTACTGGAAGCGACTTGGTCTCTTTGTCAAGGCTGACACCCCGGAGGATCTCGCGAAGCTCATTGAGTGTTCTCCGGAGGCCTTGCGTCAGACACTGGAGGAGTACGAGTCTTTATCCAAAGGAAAGAGCCCATGCCCAAAGACAAAGAAGAATGTTTATCCATGCGTGCTTGGTCCGCAAGGTCCCTTCTACGTGGCATTTGTGACACCCTCAATCCACTACACCATGGGTGGGTGCCTCATCTCGCCCTCTGCGGAGGTTCAAGCCAAGGGAAGTGACTCCGCGTTCAGTCTCCGGCGGCCGATCCAAGCGCTGTTTGGTGCCGGTGAGGTGACTGGTGGCGTGCATGGCCAAAATCGTCTTGGCGGCAACTCGCTTCTTGAGTGTGTTGTATTTGGTCGTATCGCTGGTGAATGTGCCGAGCAAGTTGTTGTCATTGGTGCCCCCGCCTTCCCACAGGATAATTGGCCCCGACATGCAATTAAAAGTGTTAGCGAGGACACTAACGGTCTCGTTTGGTTGTACTTCAGCCTGCCCAGTGTTGTTGCGTGTTGCTGAGATACGAGGATGTCAAGCATTGGTCATTTGATGCACTTACCTGCGAGGGCCCGATGGAGTTTGGCGTGTCCGTCACATCTGCTGAAGAATGTATTGTGAGAATGGCCATTTCTTCTATGGGCGAGAAAAATGGCGGCGGATCCTGGATGCATTCCGTCAAGGCTTATGAGAAACTAGAAATGAAGGGTGGACCTCAACCCATTCACCAATTCACAGTTTTTAAAGCTTCACATCCAGTGATGATTCCAGTGCCCTGGAGTGTGGGGACCCTGATGCCACTCGTGGCTGTATTACTCCATTTCACGAGACATAAGAACAACTTAGATTCGATGGGTGATTCACTTTTTTAATATCTCCCCCCCCCCCTAATACATAGACAACAACACACCCGGTAAACAGCAAGGGGGTAATTTCATTATTTATATATTTAAACGGATGTACTTTTTTGAACGATTATGCGGTTCTAACCCTCGGTAACAAGTAGCCTGGCTCTGTTGTCACAGCTTGATCCATGCCAGTGATTTCCGAAAAAAAAAAAACGCGCCAATTCCATGTTTCTGGAAACAGAGCGTTTTGGGGGTGGGGTGGAGGGGGGTCTTTTACCCGTTTTGCTACAGAAATTGTGGACCTCTGCGTATCTCATTTTTTTTTTTTTAGTGTGGTACCGCTCATCACATTGATGTTAAACACGGAACGTTCCTTCAGTTGGGTTAAAATCATTTATTCCGGTGTACGAAAGAACAATGTTGCTTTACGTGCATAGCCGTAGTTGGCTTTCATATGTATATATATACGAGTGTTGCACCACCACAGTCTATATAGCAAATACATTTTAAGGCAAAACAGCAATCTCGAAAAGTTCCAACTTTTGCCAAGGTTTCTATTGAAATCAGGAAAGTTTGCTGGGTGTAGAAAAGTTTCTCACACACCAAGAATAAATTAATTGATAGTCAAACTAAAGACAGACACAGATAAAAAAGAAAAAGTATCTAAAGGAGGGCTATTCAATGCTTGTGAAGTTGGATATGCTTTGCAGAGAATCTAACTGGAGTACCACACCGGAGCTTCTCATGCAAACGGTTGATGGAAGGCAGGCGAGAGAGAATAAAATAGTAATAGCCACTTGCAGCAAAAAGCTCTACTATACCCTGGCACAGTGCAGAATTATAAATAATAGCGACCGGGAAAGTGAATAGGATGATAAAGTGAATGAATGTGACACTAGCGCCATTAAAAAAGCGGTGCAAACAAGTTATATTCGAAGATCTCTAAAATAATGAAAAGAGGAAATGAAGAATGGTACGTCCCTCAAGAAGTTGTGTAGGCACAACCGATTTTTTATTCACTCTAAAAAGCGATCACTGAAAGATACGCACTTTAAAAAGGCGGTCAGATACCCTCAAGAGCCTTCAGAGAACTCGCTGGGGTGTCTTAAGAAAGTGCTTCTAAATTGGATATATACAACACCAAGAGAATACCATTAAAGCAGGCAGGTACTTCAGATATATTCACATTAACTCCGTTTAGAATATGAAACTTAGCCTACTAGCGGCATGCGAAGCTAAAGTTCTAAAAAGTTACTCCGCATAACAAAAGAAACAGCCCAACAATGAAGCAGCTCGGGTATATGTATGTAAAAGATAAAATAAAAAATGTTAGTTTATAAAGGAATGGAAATGCATTGGACCGTGAAGAACCCTTGCAGACACTGAACAAAGGCCATGTGCAGGACAGCGTTTTCCATACAATCATGATTTACAAATCAGCACCAAGCAAGTACTACGTTTGGTAATTAAATTTCTTTTAATATGCGATGTCTTGTGAATTCATTACTATTCTATAAACATTGTTGCTTGAATGAGCTATAGTTACCGCTTAGCGCATATTCATTAAATTTTTTACGACTTCATGTGTTTTTATTACCCTAATGTACTTTTAAAAGAGCCAATCATAATAATAACAATTACAAAGAAAACTAATTTGCAGATTAAACTATCTCTACTTATTTTTTGCTTTCAACAAGGATTAGTATCACGTAATAAAAAGAAATCCTGTGGTACCTTTAAAATGTTTTTCCAACTCCTCATTCTCAATATATATATTATTTGGAGAATTCCCAAAGAGTGACATACTCATTTTTTGAATACATGGGCACTCCAAGCATACGTGCAGAGCTTTCTCGATGTTCAACTAGAAAGTTCAGGTGTTTCTCAAGAGCAAGGACCACTGGCGCGCCTAGAGGGTTAATGATGCGCTGGTATGGGAGGCATTTTCAGTGCTTACCCGCACACAATGCACCGCTAGCGAAAGCCATGTTGGTGGAATAGAATATAGATACCGGAAGTATATTGTCTATTGTGACTCCTGGATGAGCTTGTTGGGCGTGCAAATTCATTGCTGTGACCGACACTAATTCTATAATACACTTTTGGCACCTGAAGGGCAATAGACCAGGGCGCATTCTACAATTAGACTTCGCAGAAAGATAATACAAAGATTCCGGTGAGAGCTGGGATGAATATCCTGTTCCTGCGCCGAACATCACAAGGGGTAATACGTAGTACGCACAATATGAAATGCAGAAGCGCAAATCAAAACAAAAAAAAAAAAGTTTAATTTTTGGAGCTTCCATGTGTGCAAAGTCGGTAGTCAAAAAAGTCCATCCCAGCTTTATGCTTCCAGATATGATCGATGTCCCACCGCCCTGGTGTTCATGGCAGCTAAGGGCAACCTGGTTGTCGGACGCTACAAGTAATGACTATTCCTTTTGGAGCACAGAAGTATTCATGCTAGGTAGGAAAACGTCAAACCCCGTGAGAAGTGCAGTACTCTCAGTCCGATAGCTACAGGCCAAGAGGCCGCAGTCATGCGTAACCGAATGCAGAAGAGAGGTATTGCGGTAGTCTATGAACAGAGCTGCTAACGCTTCCGGATCCTGATTTTGGAATTCGCCACTGTCATCTACTGAAAGGACCCATAAGTGCAAGGAAAGCTCTTCCACAGCTACAAGTGACATGCTCCATTTGCATTACCCTTCTTTCCGTTCACCCAAGTTTCATGGGGAGACTTGCAAGTAGAGTGCCACCATCACAAATAGCGCAAAACCCGCAACCCAGGGTGAGTATAGGAAGCCTTTCGAGGGCTCCTCCGTCAGACAACTTGGGTAAATATTCTATTGCGATAGGAGATTGTGCACAAAAGTGTGTGTGTGTCGATCAGAGGAGCGGGAGAGACCCTGTATGAACTTGGTGGAAGCGGCTCTGGTGGCGGACGGCGTGCCCAGTCAAGCCCTATATCTCCAAACGTCGCATAGAGCATGAGCTGTCGCGGCATGACCAACATCTGCAGGAGACTCCAATTAGACTTAAGAAGGGCCGATTCCTCGCCCACCGTGGGAGGAAGACCTGTAATTACTCGGGTTCATCCCCGAGTATTGGGGCACCAGTGTATGTTTTCCGACGTCATGCATGCACTCCCATGCAACCGAAATGTCATACATAATCTTGCACACACCAGAGCCACAGAGAAACTGTCTCATGACATGGGGCTTCGGGGTATAAGTATGATGTGCCACGCCGGATAACTGAGCGGTGGGAGTGTGGCATTGGTGAGACACATCTGCAATTAACTCATTATACGTCGCTCTTGGGTCAATTTGTACGACAAGGAGCTTTGGGGTCCCGGGGACACCAATTTTATGCATGGTGATGTTGTTTTCATAAAGATCCATCCACTGGGTGGTATCTCGATCTTTGTCGGTGAGTGACGAAGGAGTGTATATAAACGCCTCACACTTGCATAGATTCAGTGACATACCGTGGTTGCTCGAAAATTCCTTACTCACCCCCAAAAACAGCTGTTCCCACTACTACCGTTCCTGAACAACAAGCACCAGGCACCGTGATGATTAGCTTGTCCGCAAACAAAGCTAGCTGTACATATGTGTACAGTCTCGGGACTCTTCTCAGAAGAAGCTGCGTGTAAATGGGTGAAATTTGTGGCCCTAGAACTGTTCACTGTGGAACGCTTTGACAAACTTTTCGTTTCCTACTGGGGTAACTCCCCATAGAAACTTCGCCAATCCGATGGAGAAGAAAAATACAAAAGTACCCGTCTAAGAAACACACGTGAAACGGCTGCAAATTCCTTAATCAGTGCACCATTTTACACACTATCAAATGCCTTACTAAAACCCATTAGATTCGCTAGAAATATTAGTGGTCGGTGATGAAGTTGGGTAAATCCCGGCATATTCCTCTTAGGAAGGTGCACAGGTGGGTATTTATACCGCTAAAATTCAACAGTCTCCGTAAAATGCGCCTAGTCAAACTCAGTGGAAACCCTCCGCAGGTATGCGTGATGCAGCTCTGGTGGCTGCCAGACCTAAAGAAGTATGGCCAGTACCACGCTCTCCATAACCTTGGAGACGTACTATGTCAGGCTGAGGAGCCGGAACGGGGCCGGCTGCTCAGCGGGTCGCGCATTCCTTGGAGCGGCAGAATGTGCCCTAACACCCTTGCTTGCGGTATTCGATGTGATATCAAAAACCAGTTGATTAGTCTGAGTATTACTTTGGTAGGGAAGTGATGGGGTGTCTCATTGTAAATGCCGTCTCCGCCACAATGTTTGCCGCTCGTTCGACATGCCAGGGATGCATAGCAGTACTACATTTTGAATGGGCCATTAACCCCTCCCCTCTCGCATACTGCATTAGCTCTCGCCCTCCACTCCCTTGTCTTCCCATGCATCGATTTGGGTGCCGAAAGAATGAATTAAATGGTCCATGGTGCGTCCACGTGGTCGTCGCAAGAGAAAGCAGGGTATCATCCGATTGTAGACCCTCCTCAAAAGGGGTAGTGTCGCTAATAAATTCCTCGCCAGCAGCATGCACTTCTCTTGAGTAAGCGTCTTGGATACCCACTGGGGTTGGACATAACCAAGACTTCAATTGTGGTAGTCGATGCGTTATAAGTCCTACGTAGCATCTTCTAATGCAGTTGGTCTCCAGGATTTGCCTGTCTGAAACGTTTTTTTTGTTTTTTGTTTTTTGTTTTACATAGATCCTGGAGCGCCGATGAGGAAATACTATGACTGGTGCTCTTCCATCGATCAAGGGCAGCAAGGGTCTCCTCGGAACCGGACTCCTCATGCTCAACTCTCACAGAGTGTGTTTCCCTTTATATGGCCTCTATTTCCGGGGTCCGTAGTGTCACACCTTTGGTGCGGCGACCTGTAGGACAGCTGTCCTTCAAAGTTAGGCCCACAGTATCGCGGAAGGCGTGATAGCAGGCGTTTAGCAATCCGTAGCTGCACTTAGGGAAATTTACTTCCGGCAGACTCTAGTATTTAGCCATGTCCCCGCACCCTCACACATAGAAGTGACGCGAGAACAAGGGCGGAGAAAGCGGGAGTAGCATTCCACCCACTCGGTGAAGTGAAACAAAGATCCGCCTGTGATCGCTATCCACTGACGGGAGTGCTTTCCAAACTGAAATTTGGAGGTGGCGCGTCAAGGTCACATTGATAGCGCTCCGTAAACCACCCTGGGATCGGGTAACCATATCCATATGGTTGCGCAATTCGAATCCTGAGCCCAAACTCGGGTCAATGAACCGTTCCGCCGCGTCCGACTTTGCTGCGGCACTCCACCATAGAAGGTACATCACGTTGATGTCCCCCACAAGGACAGAAGTAAAATCTTCTAACAAGTCCAAAAGGGTGGGGAAAAAGCCAATTGCTTCCATCGTAAAAAGAATATAGGTATTCGCTATCAACATCCGGATGCTTCCAGGAACAACCTCCACAATGACAGCCTTCACGCTGCTATCCTGTGGAAACGGGTTCCGTGGCTACGCCATGGGCTGAAACCTGCTCAGTTAGCACACAAGGGTGGGAGTGCTACCACTGCGGGCACTCCTGCAAGTGCAATATACAGTATACCTGGGACCCTCCATGAGGGAAGCCACTCTTGACTTCTTTACCTCTTGCAATATATAGATGTCCACATCCAAGGCAGCTAAGCTCACTTGATTCACTGCTGTGAAGCCATTTACTTTTTTCTGGACAACGCGAAGAGGTCCAGGGTTGCGCACAATGCCACCACACACGAGGAGCAATGCTTGTATAAGCAAGGCTAGAACCCTGCTACGTCTTGCTCGAGCGCCGAGAGAAGCAACCACGGTATCACCTCGCGGAGTGCGAGCAACCGGCTCAACAATAAAATGAGATCAGTTCTCCTGTCTCCGAGACAAATTCAACCAACGCTTATTAAAACACGAACTTTGAGGAGAGTGCGTTTGAATTCCCATCGAAGAGAGCACTGGTCCCCGGCGCCACGAAGGGGTGGCAGGCACCGCCGGGTAATGGAGAAATTCATTCTTGATTCCATATTCACAAGAAAATCTGAATAAAATGCAGCATGGATGGAGAATTCAAATTAATACCGAGTGATTGGACAATCCAAGGCACAATCAGGGTCGATCGCTCGAATATGTGAGAATTGTTACAAGGCATGTGGGGCGCATTATACACAGACAAAGTGAGAAGCGAATAAATTTGTTTTTCGTTAACGGTGCATGCAGACAGACACAGAAGAATGCTGTAGCACTGCGCAGAGAAGTAGATATATCTGGGTAGCCGTCATCACTAGATTATACAAGAGCGCCGGAGTTAAAAACAGCTCAAGTTTAAGCATGCGGGTTTTAAGTAATGTAGGTAGCCTAAAACGCATAGCAACATTCTGTAGATCTTGTTGTCGGAAAAAAGCTCTTCGCGTAGGCCGCAATCTCTTGGAGAGGCTAAGTGTTCGCTGAGTGTGTCTTCAGCTGCATAATCTGCGTCGTTTATAGCATTTTTTTAAAAGTGTCTTTGAATTTTTGCATTTCCTTCGTGAAATTCTGCGGTGGAAATATCACATGATACCCCAGCGTATATCAAGTTACGCAGACACAACCACAAGTATTGTTTTGCGTGTCTTGTCAACTGCCGGCCAGTCGGATTTGCAAAAAAAAAAAAAGCATTTTTTCCTTCCGTCTGAAGAGCGTATTTGAAATTAAAGAGTTACTGTCATCCACTCCCCAGGGTATTTTATGAGTAGTGAGTCTATTCGGTATACGGTACGGATTACCTATTTTATACGCTTAGGGAGCAAGTGTTTTCATAGTGGGCCTCCAGAACATACCCCTAATTCTCTCATGAGACTTGGACCGTGTTGATTTTTAAATCAAATTTTATATACTAGAGGGCCAATGCGAGATCTTCTATGGTAAAAGAAAATATTAATCAGCTTTCTAGCAGTTAACTGCCTAGGGTCACGTCCAAATGCTGTGATGGTGTGAGCATCAAGTTTAAGAATAACAATTTCAATACAATGAGCATACGAATTTTCCAGCATTCAAATATATATATTTTTTTTTGTGTCCCCAAGAGGACCGCTCAATAACTTTCGCCTAGTTGTATTCGTCCTAGGTAGCCTGACCCTGTTTCAAGTAGTATTGTAGAGGCTGTTTTTACTATTACTAGCAGTATGACATAGGATCGGAGCCCATGTATCGGTCAAGATACAAGCGAGTCACTAACTGACCATTAGTCGAGGAAACGGAAGACCAGCAGTGCTCCCTCCAATCCATAACTGGGCGTTAGAATACAAATACATAGTCGGTAGTAATAGGTACTAGTCTTAGATCCAGTTTTTGGAAGCCTGCACACCACGACAAGGTGCTAGTACATCATGCAGGAGCATTCAAATATGGAAGATGACCTCACAAGCACTTGGGAAACGGCTGGTTAAAAGGAACGATTAGCCATATTTTAAAAAGAGAGGGAAGCAAATGCCTGTCAGGGATACCTGTTCCCACTGTAGGGAACCAGAGAGAACCATAGTTATCCCCTGCCCCAGACATTGGCACATCTGGTAAAAGGCTGCGTATGTGTTCTAATTTTCATCACCTTCGATTTCGTGATAGAACTTTCTTGAAGGAGAACAATCTCTGGTTCCAAAGTAGTCAAGTGGGCAGCAAGATCCGTCCACTGCATGAAAAAATCCCGCAATGTTCACCTGCCAGAGAGTAATCTACTCATAAGCAATTGAGCTTGGGTTCTTGTGCACACTAATATACCGGATGATATTAATCGGATAACCGCGACAATTTAGTTTAAAAAACTTTTTAGAGATTGTGATCGGATAACATGTATTAAACCAATTTTGCAATATATATATATATATATATATGTATATATATATATGAATTCAAATAAAATCTATACAATAATTAAAAAATAAATGTTAATAATTATCCGTCATTTATATAAACAAATTACGCTTCTAAAGAAGGTCTTACATAGAAATCGCTTCCTAGAAATGAAATAAAGGTGGAAGTACTCACGTTTTCTTTTTCATAGTGCCAATTAAGGGATTTGAGTATTGGCGAAAGTAAATGCATAATAATTGTGCACTTAATAAGTCATTATTAAGAAAAGAGAAAGATAGATCTTGAAAATTTGTTTTATTTCATGTTGCATGTTGAAAGTGAAATTTGCATAAAACTGCTTTTGTTCTTTAAGAAAAGTCTAACTTAAAAAAAAAAAAAGCAGTGTACAAAACTTTCAGCAAACACATACAGAAGGATACGTAGTTTGAATGTTACCAAACGTAGTCGACAGGGGATCCATTCAGAATAATTTTATTTTGTTCTCTGACAAATAATAGCAAACAGCTTTGTTAAATAGTATTTTTAGTTTCGTCAAATTTTCTTTCTGGAAACATCACAGATTTGTAATAAACGTTCAGTTAAAAAAAAGTTTTTTAGAGAGCATCATCAAATTAAAATAGGCGCAATGCGGAAGGTTATTGAATAGTTGTTATTACATTGTTTAATATCTCTTTCGAAACACCCTTTCCTAAAGTATTTTTTTTTTAAAAAAACTAAGGGACCATTCTTATATAACCACTCGAAAACAAAAGTTTTTCTCTTTTTTTTTCAAAACTGTAATTCTTTATCTAACACCATTTTCACATTAGAAGAGTTATCTAAATATCATAATACTATAAAAAAACAACACTTTATGTAATATATTCCGCACTTCACTACATCGTGTACAAACATATTCCTATAAAGATAACGTCACACTGATTCCGTTTGCTAGAATAAATAAAGGTGTAGGCGCAAAGTAATATATTTAGCACTTTAATTTAGTTAATTAAAAGGTGTGTGTTTTTTTTTTTTTAATTAAAAAGTTCAAATTTGAAGATATACACTTTTGTAGAATTTTAATTACCACAAGGTGGTATTTACTATGAAGTTTTTTTTTTTTTTTTCCTTCCCATTAACCTCCATAGTTATCCTCCTCGGGGGGGGGGGGGCTTCAGGGTTAGAAAGACCCTTTAAAGCGGCCACTACGTAAGTTATGATTGATAGATTCCTCACTTCGCCTTTATTCATATTGTTGCTTAAACTGATCATAGACATGTTTTTTTTTTTTGTTTTTGTTTTTTTTTTGGGGGGGGAGTCAATGCCTAGGTTAATCCAGAGCCACTTATGCTTTTCTCCTTTCTGGTCTCTTGCCTTTATCTTATAAGATGTGCGTAATGGCAGGTTAGGCCGAATCTATACGTGCAGATTCTCATAGTTATCTTGCATGGAAGATAAAAAAAAATTTTTAAATGATTATCTAGAGTCATTAATAACAATTAATTCGGTTACGTACAGTAATGGTTTCAAGTGTAAGAATAATAATATGATAAGCGTATAATAAACGTAGCTGATGACAATTAAAATTCTCCTTCATATTTAGCAAATACATGAGGACGTTGCTGCCTCTTGAGTTTCTTCTTTGTACCAATTCAATCCGTGATATTTTTGTTTCATGTAGATGGATACAAAAACGTTAAACAAATTTCTTCTAAAGTACACGATCATTGTTTTAGTTCTGTAACATCTCTCCACGTCTTTATTTTTGAGATACAATTTTTTTTTCTGTAATTCGCTACAGACGTAAAGAGTGTAATTATTAAAATATAATCTAAAAAGTCGTAATAAAGTTCTAGGCAAACCTAAACTTGAAGATGGTAAACAGTAAGTCATGTAAAAAAAAGTGGTTACTCAAAACAACATTTAGTAAAGTTTTAGAAATTCATAATTGTTAGGAAAGAACTTCAAATGATTAAATAAAGATTTTTATAAGTATTGGGTTAGAAGTGGAAAGTATATTTGGAAGTCTGCAATATTAATGGTATTGCTTGAGTATCCAAATAATTTTACTTTACCTTTTTTTATGTTTCTCAGCTACGTTATTAGATACCTAATTAAGTCTATAAAATAAGAAAACTGTTACTTACTTAAGTGTTAAAGAGGTTTACAACAAGGCAATTTTATACTTCTGAAGCGAATGAAAAACAATTATATGCCCCTTAAATACATATATATGTATATTACGTAGAATCGACTGGCTTAGTTCCTTTTTTATCCCTTTCCGCAGTGAACACAGGCTATATTATAATAGCTAATTTATTTTATACGTCGGATACAGGAGCTTACAATTGAGCAATTATGCAACAATAAAAATTATTAATTATGCAATAGAAAAATGTGTTTATTTTTATGTTCGGTTTCTACATAATGAAATTGTTGATTATGCAAATAAGCTTTTAAAATTTTTTTTTTATGTATTGTGAGGGAATATCCGTGTATCGATTCAGTTTCGACCTACCCTTAGCTGTATCTTAGAAGATAAAACCGAGATACCAGAAGATAAAAAAAAACATATATGGCTCTCGAGTAGTCTCTAGATGCGCCCGCACCCAAAAATCATCTCCATAATCTGTGTAACCAACAATCAAGAAAGCAAATTAAGGAATGTATTAAGTTAAAAGTTACGAAGTAGTCGCTTTAAATGTTCTTACTAACCTGAAGCACCCTCGCACCCCTTTGCAAGTCTTAAACACTTTGCACAGTCCTTGTTATCAATCGCCCTTCCTTGTGATACCCCATATGCCGGATTCTAACCTGACTTGACATATCTGTAAATTGCATGCACCTTTGCGTTATCCATTATACGGAATATATCCTCTAGCTACATAGACCAGGAATACAATTTTATAGAACATTTCCTCGCCGCTCCTGTCAGGGGCGTATTATCCCCACAAATATTCACGGAGGCCGATAGTCCTTCTCTCATGGCAAGGAGTATTAAGCGGACCGCCCGTGCCCCAGCCTGCATGATAAGCATAGCGGGGCTATCCCATCTACCACCTGGGATTTGCAGTCCTCCTGTATTGGGAATGAAGACGACACCAAATCTTTTTAAAGACGCATCCGTCACGATATCAGCACCTGGAGGATCGTGCTTCTATACTATGCCCCGCGGCACTTGCAAATTTCATGTCAGTATCGCCTATCCGGTTGTCAAAGCTGAAGGAGGGAGAATTGTCATCTCGTTCAAAGATACCAAGGATCTGTTTAAGGCTGACAGCCTTCTTTTTACCATGTTGAAATAAAAATAGCATTCCATCAACTGTATATTCAAAACTGCAGCTGCGTATGGCATTCGTGATGTAATACGCTTTATTTTTCTGATTGTTATCGTGTGCCCATTGGGGATTTTTTGAAAGGATCCTTTTATTTTTGTCCTTGGCGGCACAGTTTGATCTGGATGATCAAAGTCCACACCTAAGAACGTGAATCAGGTGGTACAACTTACGGCTTCTCCTATAGTAGCCTAACAAGCTTTTGCCCTCTTTATCATGACATCACATCGTGACCGTACTTCCTCAGTTTCGCCTGGGATTAGAATATTGTCGATCCAGACATTAACGCGAATCGCCTTCGGTGCTGCCAAGCCTTTTACAAACACATCCTATGACCCTGAGATTACCCCTGTAACCATCTGCAGAATCTGTGGACTTGCCTTATAACCCATTGGCAGTCTATTAAGCTCCCTTATCGTGACATTTGCCATTCTGCAACGTAAAAGTGGATTCCCTCCCTTTGATAAAGTGATTTGGAAACACTAAGTTTTTAGATCCAGGAAAGCCCGCTTTCCTCGCACATGGCTGGCAGATACGCTGATAAATGCATCAGAGGTACTTGCGCCTCAAAAGGGGTATCGTCGTTCTTGTCCCGAGGCCACGTTATCAACCTGCGAGGCTTTCTCGTCTACTATTCCCCAATAACGGAGAAGGAATAAACCAACCAAGTGTGGGCATATTCGACGCTTCAGTAATACTACCAGGTGATCTCAACAGTGCCGAATTCGGTACTGGTATTCAGCGGGAGCTCTTTTTACTCGCAATTGAAGGACCCGCGTAAGTAAATGTAATAATTTCTGGAATCTTTCTTTAATTCCATCCTTAAACCTGGTCATTACCTTTTCCAAATCTAAAACTTTTACATTTACTTGCTGTAGAGGAATAGTAGCTTCATCTTCTGAGGCCAGAAGCGAAGCAAACACCCGTCGTGCGATTGTGTTCTGCCACCCCACTCCCCTTTCCCGTCGGTCATACCAGTACCTGCTCAGGGAGCAACCTCGGTTCATGTTCTATCAAATGCACATGACTTACATTAGCACCAACAGAGACGTCAATTTTGTCAACGGTACTGTATAAAGCCCCAGGTAGTGCGCCATCTTCTGGTGTAGGTCAAACAGATATATATGTTTTGCTAAATAAGGTTTAAAGTGTGGATCTAGTTGTCTCGCCTCTACGATCTCTGCCGCATGGCGTAGGGCACCCCTCTTGATCGAATGTGCTGATGCATTTAGCGTGGCCAAAACTCGCTCTACTTCAGCACTACTCAGGTTGGTTATCTTCTGTTTTGGCTCCAAGGCGCGCTTCAGCTGAATCAGATTGAATGGATGTTCTCCCTGAATAAGTACATATCGTGCCGCACGATGTGTGTCGATCTTGGCGGTCATTGTTGTCACTGTGGACCCTACGATGTTTGTCCCATCTTCGGACACCGTAAAGTTTTCCTCTGTAAGAGCTGCAATTTTAGCCCACCGTCTCGCTGTGGTCCATTTCAACATGAGCACTATTATTTTCTTTCAATACTCTCGACACTGGATAAGTACGTCCATATTTATTTGTGACAGAGGTATCGTCTGCGTGATCTCTGTGCGTGCGGCTATCTTCTGTAGGCCATGATCATCATTTCCAGTGGAGATTGGTCTATGTGCAACATGGCACGCAGTATGCTGGCATACTGCAGCTCCGTGGATGCGCCCAGTCCTTCGCCATCAGAAAAACCATTGCAATTCCTTCCGTCGGAGGCTTGTCGTGCAGACAGCAAATATCTATTATTTATCCCGCTAGGGACATCCGCTGTTCCCATGTGCTGGGAGCCCACATCTCATAATTTATTTCGTTTGTTCGCTTCATACAACTTGTCCCAATCGGAGACTCCGGCGATTCCTCTTACCATTTTCGACTGTCTTTGTCGGGCATTGTCCACCCGGTTGTTTATCGATTTCTATGTGCCATTAGTATTCGAGGGTGAGAAGTACTCCGCATCCTTAATACCACCCCGAGGAGGTTGTGTATCCATTTTTGAGAAGGGGCAACCCCCACCGGAGTCATTGGCTGCGGGCGAGCCCTTGTTCGTTTTTTGAATAATAGGACTGTGAAGACCCCGTGTTCGTAGGTGCACCCCATGGTTTCGTTGCACGTGGTCATACGTTGCATTTGTTTGCCAAGTGGCCAAAGGTACCACATAAATGGCACCACGCCCGTTGCGGAGCTGTTTCCTTGACCTCATAAGGTAGCAAAGCTTTAGCCAATCTATCAGCTTTGTGGACAACTGTATTTATTCGTGAACAGACAACCGAAACAGGTATACGTGGGTTATTGACTGTATTAAGCGTTATCCGATAATTTTCTAACAACGTCTGTAATAAATTAACAATGGACACCGTCGGACTATCAACTTCTTCAAGTATTCTCATCCAGTCATTTATTTGTTCAAAACGTTTCTAGATGGTGAGATCACTATTTCCCCAATAACGGAAAACTTGCAGGATGTCTAAGACCAATCGTGCCATATCTCCGTTCCAAAGGCGTGGTATCCCCGTGGTAACGCCAAAGAAGCGAAATTCGTAGGGTATAGTGTCTCTATTATTCTAATAAATAGGACTCATCTGATCCTGTCTCCCGTTATAAATGGGTGGAAATATAGTTACCCGCCTGCTTACTTTGTATGTCCCCTGGTTCATTGGCTAAATCACCCGTGTATAAATAGACCTCGGAGTAGGTTTGGTAGTTGCATTTAAAACGTAATTCAAATTTACCTCACCTTCTATAGATCGATTCTGTGCATTTAAACTAAACTTTGTGTTTAGTGCCGAGGTCATCTTCCTTTAAGCCTCTGCAACGGTCGCTTCGCGCTCTACTAAAACTTGTCGAGCCTCATTCAACTCGGCTTTACTGATATTATAGTCCTATTGTAATTAGGTTCGTGTCTCCGTTACCTACTCCTGTTGCTCTGCAAACGAGGCCTCTCTATGGCTAGCCTCTATCTCTCTATTGGGCACCTGAGTCTCCCGACCGTTGATATCCGCTGAAGCCGACGCGTATTCGTTTTGTAAACTTAGCAGATCATTAGCGGTTTGGATTTTCAGGCGACCTACTTCCAATACAAAATTCAATAGGGGCTAAGCACACGAGTTTCAAAATTTGGTATATTAGGGACTCGCAAATTAGCGATGTGCCCTTTTAGTGACGAATCAAAGCATGCCTTTGTTACATCCCCCTGGATGACTGCCAAACCTCTCTCATTCCAAATAGCTGTTGCCTGCTCCTCCAGAAGTTCGTTGTTGCCCAATTACGTAAACTGTGCTGCCATGGGGCCATGCACGCGGAGTTGTTCCGCCTGAGCGGGTCCAATGGCGTCTGATTGCCCATTTGTATATGGGGGCAAGGTCATCCTGCGCATGTGTAAACTTAAAAAATAAAAAATAAAGAAAAACAAAGCGCTATTTGGAGGACCCTCGCCTTTAAAGTGGTAACTGCGTTCTATTCCCAGTTGTAGATTCGACAGCTGGTAAGGTTAGGTAAAAACTCAAGGGAAAAAAATATGAGCACACCTTCAGGAAGGAGCAGATAGCCCTATCTTAGTTAACCTTCTTTTCACAAGCTTCTAAAAAAAAAAAAATGTGATAAGATTCAACTGTTTGGAATAATATGGAAAAGTGATAATCTAATACTTTTTAACCCAATTCGCAATTCTTAAAAGACTAAAAGTAATGCTTTTGTTCTTCATATCATGCGACTAAAATCTAATTTTAAAATCTTTTACCAAGAACCTGAAGGGTAAAAGTTCTTTGTTGTAGTACGTAACTTTCAACAATTAAATTTTCTTTTGTCGTACTGTGTCTCTAGATGTTTATAATAATTTCAGCTTCTATGATAAACCGTCAGCCTTATTATTATTTTTTAACGGCAAAAAAAGGTTCTCGCCTGAAAATCTAAATATTTCCTTCTTGTGACAAATGGACGTCTTCACCAAATGCCATCAGCTAATTAGTTTTTTAAATGAAGTCTTAACATATTTTTTTTTTTCTTTTACGTTTGTATATATATATATATATATATGTATATTGTATCTAGAAATATTATTTGTTGTTCCATAGATAATGCATTAAGCCTTTTTTTTGTTATTTGAGAATTGCATCAGCGGTAAATATTTTTTGCACTTATAAGTTTACGCTGTTACAGAAGCAAAAATACACCTAGTACAATAAACATAGAGAGTTCAATATTCCATTTAAAACAAAAAAGGCGGCATTTTTATACCATTTTTATCGGTTCCCCTTAAAATTCAAGTTCAATCTAGTATGCATATCTTTCACACCATGTGATTGGGCATATGCTGATCCATAGAACACCGGTCAAAGAAGTGTAACGAGAAAAGCTAAAGAATTCTATGTGTACACCTTTTTACACAAATTGTAAAATAATATTTATTTATAATAAAAATAAAAATTTAAATGAAATTATCGTAATAAGTGCACATATATTATTCGATGTATGGGTGAGTCATTAAACACTATTTTTTGCAAAGACTACCTTTGCGGAGGTTCTACTATAATGGAAAACTAGCAAACCAAATTACCGGGACTCTAGTTATTTAAGAAAATTATTACGCTTATTGTAATTGCATTATTGAATAAATATTGGAAAAACAAACAGAATATTTTATAAAGGTTTTTGGCATAGTAAAAATAGTAACGCTGAAAAAAAACAAAAACGAATAGGGTAAGTTTTGTGAGTCAAATATAATGATTAGGTTTGTAGCTATTTTTACATTTTGACATTATTTATTTATGGTACAAATAAAGCTTATGTACATATAGAGTGAACTGAATTTTAGTAACTTATTTTGTGTGCTAACTGAAAATTCTTTCTTTTCACAAACGTGTCTCATCGCCTTGCTATGGAACACTCAAATTTTTAGGAATTTTATGTTCTAAGACTATATAGGACCCAAAACTAGGAGTGTATATATATATATAAAGAGAGAGATGGAGCACCCTTGTATATTACATGAACATGACCACATTGTTTAATGCTGAGCAATACTATGTGTTTATTTTTCTCTTGCCATTGTCGAAAAGGAATCACAGATATGGGAGAGGGGTATTTGAATATAGAACCTACTTGCGTTAAAGAATTGAATGGGGAATGGCTGTAGCGCCACCTGCAGTGAGGTTATATATTAGGAGCTTGTGAAAAGAATGTCAACTGAGATAAGGCGATCTATTCCTTCCGGAAGGTGATACCATCTTTTTCCCATATCTTTTTACCTAACCTCATACAGACCTTGGAAGGCACAACTAGGAAAAGATCACGGTACCACTTTAAAGGGGGTACTAAGAATAGAGATTTTTTTTTGTTTTTTAAGTCTATAGGATGAACTTGGTTCCATATACTAATGGACAATGGGAGGCCATCGGCCTCTCCTGGCGGATAAAATCCGTGCGCAAGGCCCTGTGCCAGTACAGTTTACTTACTTGGGAAACAATGAACCACTGGAGGAACAAACGACCGCCATTTTGAGTGAAAGTGGTTTGGTAATTACCCAAGGAAATGTGACAAAGACTTGGTTTGATTCCTCACTAAAAGGGCATGTGGCGAATTTGCGAGTCCTTAACATACCCAATTTTGAAACACGCGTGCTGCAGCCCATATTGAATGCTGCACTGGAATTAGGACGCGTGGAGGCGCAAACGGCTAATGATCGATCCACATCGTGCGGCGCGTTATGTACGGATACAGGGAAAGGATGCATTCGATTTGATTCAGTTGAAGCGCGCCTTGGCAAAAAAGCAGAAGATAACAACTTTGACGACAGCTCAAGTCGAGCGAATTTGGGCGCCACTGAATGCGTGCGCACACTCCATCAAGAGGGGTGCCCTACGCCACGCGGCAGAGATTGTAGAGGCGAAACAGCTCGATCCACATGTAATCCCTCAGTTGGCAAACATGTAGACCCATTTGACCTCCCACAGAACTCAGTGCGCTACCTGGGGCAGTTTACAGCCTCCTCGACGAAAGTTTCGTCTCTAGTGGCGCTGATGTAGGTCAGGCGCGTGGGATAGAGCAAGAGCAGTGGTTACCTCCCGAGGAGGCAGTGGCATGGCCGACGGGGGGTCACACCACCATTACCCGTAGGGTATCGGCTTTGCGTCTAGCCTCACCCGATGATGAGGCGAATATCCCACTGCAGCAAGTTAATGTGGAGGTGCTAGATGTGGAATCGGTAAGGCACGCTTAAAAGACGACATAAGAGAGCGATTCCAGGAGTTATGGAAATTGCTGACGCGAGCCCTCTCCACAAAAAGTCGCGAGAGCTCCCGAAGAATTCCAGGGCGGGATGCGGAGCTTCTGAGATCGGCTGGCATTATCGCCGAGGCGTCGGCCTTGCCCATACTGGGATGGGCGATTCCTTTTTCAGTGGTGGAGGAAAAGTCGACGGGAAAACGTCGCCGATGGATAGCATGGCCTCGGGATAAGAACGACAATGACCCTTATGAGGCGCAAGTACCGCTGATGCATGTCTCAGCATACTTACCTGCCGTGTACGAGGAATCCGCGGCTTCCCTCGATTTAAAAGCATCGTTTTTTTCCAAATTGCGCTACCACTAGAAGCGCGACCTCTGTTTCGATACCGAGTCCATGATGGATCGTTAGTGGAGCTTACCCGATTGCCAATGGGTTACAAGGCAAGTCCTGAGATCCTGCAGATG